>CDHN01000003.1:4362122-4609344 GCA_000825705.1 [Torrubiella] hemipterigena
CCCCCATGCCTTCCAGACGCCCCCCCCTCCTCCCCACCATTACCCATTCACTGGGCACCGCCAAATCCAAGCCTTAGCACGCCCCTTCTTCCCGCAAGTCTTCTTTTCCTTCCTGCGGCGTCCTTCTCTTCAGACGGCCATCTTTCTTCTTCTTCCACCCCTCCAAACGCCATCTCTCCTTTCTTCCTTCTTCCTCCAACCGTCGCCCGTGGCCTTTCTTCGTCTCTCTATATCTCTCGTCGACTCGGTCTCTCGCCTTGGTCTCTTACAAGCCCGGCCTTCGACTTAGTAACCTCGGTCATCGTCATCACGCTGCTCACCTTCACGCCACACGACCAGCCCTCGGATCCAGTCCACCGCCAGAGCTAGAGCCACACCGCGTGAGAACTCTTTGTCGAATTTGGTGTTTTGTATTTGTAGTAGCACCTCGTGCGACTCGCCTACCGCCATTCCATAAGTGTTTCTTTGCCATCCGCCTTTTCCGACACTTGGCGCAAACGTCCTGTCATTGCTTGCTTTGTCACTCGAATCCCAAGCCGACACCATCTTTCAAAAGCAGTCTCTGTCCAGAGATTTAAAACTCCAAAAAACCATCGCCACGCAAGTTGCTTCGCATCTGTCGCAGCCTGTCAACCACCTAGTCACCCCTCAGGCATTAGATGGCCGACGACCGATATCGTCGAGAACATCCTCAGCAGACCAACGCCGACGAACAGCCAACTCACAACCAGCAGCAAGACCCTAGAGGCCATCAATACAACATGTCTGCCTCAGTAACTTTACCCTCCATCCAAGACTCCCGAGGCGCGCCTTATGCCGCCGGACCACCGCCAGGCAGAGGTTATGCTCACGACCCTCGCTACGGCTCACCCAACGCTGGCAACGGTTACCCTCCGCCTCAAGGCCATCCAGCCCACGGAAACCCAGCATACATGGCGCATCCTGCCGATGGACGCCCGCCTCACTACCCTCCCGATCAGAGAGGCTACTATGACGACCGCCGTCCTGCCCAGTACCATGATCAGTATCCCCCTGACCCCTACTACTACCGTGGTCAAGGCCCTCCTCCCAATGGCTATCCTCCTAGAGACTATCATGGCCACCCTCAAGGCGGATATGCTGCCGAGTATGCCGGTGGAGGTGCTCCAGGTCCTCAGGCTGCGCCTAGACAGCGAACCTCAATTGCTTGCAAGTACTGCAGAAAGCGCAAGGTATGTAATGGCCTGCCAACAAAACCTAAACGCCGCAGATTGGGACAGAATACTAACTAGAAATGCTCTTTATAGATCCGATGCAGTGGCTACCAAAGCGCTCCTGGTGGCAAATGCCAAAACTGTGCTCGCATGAACCAAGAATGTGTCTTCCAGCCCGTCTCGTCGTCTGCCTCAACAGCCTTCATTCCCGTCTCAGCACTTCCTGGCGGTGTCCCTCCCGGAACTCCCCTCTACGGAGCATATGGACAGCCTCTCGCACCTAGCTCTGCGCCTGGTGGCCACCCCTATGGCCCCGGTGGTGCTCCTCCTCCTCATGGCTACTACCCTGCCCCCGGCCAATCGCCCACAGAGGCCTATCCTCCTTATGGTGATCCTCGATATGACGAGCGACGCCAGCGGGAAGCTGATGAGCATTGGAGACGTTCGCATCCCCGTCCTGGCCCTCCAGATGAGGAACCACGCAGAAAGTCACCCGGTGATTCGACCAACGGCAGCCCTGGAGGCATGAACTATCCTCAACAGGCTACTGGGCCCAGCCCTCGCGGAGCTCCTGCAACAGTAGCTCGTCGATCTCCAGTCGTTCAAAATAGCTCGGGAGCATCAACGCCAGCAAAGTCGAGTACACAAGGACAGCAGCCTCCTGCATCTGTCATGAGTCTCAGCAATCTTGTAGACAAGAGCGATATCGACAAGGGCATGCTCGGTCGCCTCAACAGACCTCTTCCCGGTGCCGCGCCGCAGGAAGGATCTCAGTAGAGCAAGAGCATCAGTGCAACATTCTCATTGGTGGCACTGCTGGACAGCTTGCCATGAATAGTCGTTACTATTTTTCTCCAGCCAATCGACCGGTTTCGATACCATGCGCTGGCAAGCGTTCTCGTGGACGAGACAACGCCTCTTTCCTACGGAACTCAGCCCAAGTGGACAGAGCTCCTTGACTTTTGTCTTGTTATTGACATGTCGATATACCACTCTGGCGGCGACGCCTCCTTCTTTTTAGACAGCTCCTTGTTTGGCAACAAACACCGGTTGGCGTGGGCGAACTTCTTTTCGGTATTGTGTTCTATTTTTTTCTTATTTTTTTCTATCTTTTTTTGTCCGTTGAGCCTCCATTGTCACCGCCGTCATCTATTCTTTTCATGTCTCTTAGGAGATGAAAAAGAGGATCGACGACAGGATAATGGCGGGCTTGACGCGGAGTTTTACAGTGTCAAACAGAAGACGGATCTGCCTCACGGCAAACTTGGGTTACGGTGCGAACGGGATATTTTTTTGATTTTATTTTGTGTTACCTCGTCATTTTGATCAGGTATATGTTTTGTTTCGGGTTCTTTGACTTTCTATCCGGTTATTTACTATTATTTTTCCCTTAGGGTGCGCAGATGTGATCGAATCTCAACCACTTTATTTTAGACAATTTTACTGACGAATTGGACGTCCCAGTTCGTTGTATTTCTACATCTTACGATCTCTACATGATACAAATGCTAAAAGAAATTACCTTGATAGTGAAAATGGTTATCAACGCTTGGGAAAATAGACCCTGTGACTCGGTATGGCGTATCATCGCCAACAGGTACGACATAGCAGCTGCTTCGAGCTTTAGTCTATCTAGACACCGCAATTCATGCTATTGTTCTTATCCATCACGCTTGTCAACCCAGGTCGACCGCAGTTGAAGTCTCTCTCTCCCAAAAGACTATACTCGCTTAGCGTGGCGAGAGCCAAACGACACCCACATGGCTCGAGGTGGGATGGGGTGGGCATCCGAGGAGAACTTGTGGCGCACTCACTCGAGCACAGAGCCCTAGGGACCTAGTGTCATGCTGACGTTTTGGGCAGCACACCGCTGTGCTTACCGTTTTTGATTTGACAAAAGACCAGGACGGCCAAGCAGGAGTAGCAGCAGTTGACAGCGGGCACTTTTGCGACTCGCCATGATTGGGTACTGACTGACTATGGAACGGCTGCTTCCGTCTTCCCACTGCCTTTTGGCTTGAGAGACAATCTCCCACTAGGGCCGCTACGCCATTATTCACAAGTGTATTGCCAACCTATATTACGCATACTTATTACATCGCATGGTTAATGGTCCCAACATCGCACGGCGAGTGGAGTAGTGTTCGTACTTTGCCCAGGGCCAACACTACAGAACGCAAGGACAGGGGACGGGACGCCAGGCAAACAGACAGACAGACACAAGTAGGAGCACGGGACGGTAGCGGTGTGTTGGTGGTGCCTCTGATGCAACTGTTGGTGCTGCGCTCAGGGCGCTGGCCCCTGGGCGGCGAAGTCAGCCGAGAGAAGAATGGACGGGCGGCCTGCGATGAACCAAGCCTCGTATGGCTAAGCGTTCTTGCCGTGGCAGAAGAGGGGGTGGTTCGCAGAAGCAGAGCGTCAACAAGAAGACCGGAGGGGTATCCAGTTTGTATGCAACGACGGAGAGGGGGAGGGGCAAACTAGTCCAGCCGGCCATGTGTGTGCGCGTGGCGGCTGCCATCCACCATAGGCCCCGTCTTGGATACAGTGGAAAGCCTAGACGGGGGCAGCATAGAAGTGATCCGAGAGGGCTCGGGCCTGCCGCCGTTCCGCGGCGCCAGAGCCGGACCAATTGGGGACCGATGGGGGATGGGAAAGCAGGACGGCGAAAGGAGGGGCTGACTCTTTTTTGCTTGCTAAAGTATTGTGTGAGTGGGCTCTTCGCGGGTCCTGGGAACTGGGGCAGAAGCGATACAGAAGAGCATAGAAGGAATGGGTACTTGGACTGGTACTGGGGAAGCGATGCCTCGTTGTGTGATGTCACCGATGACGGTTGTTTGGCGAGAGAGAGCGCGCGCTTCACATGGTTCTGAGAACGCCTAGGAAGGTTTTGCTCTTTCTAGGCTAATGTCTACGGTGGTTCTCTTTGCAATACGCAATTCTGGGTGTGACATCATCTGTAAAGCTGGCGACGCTAAAGCATTACCGAACTAGAGAGGCGAAATCCAGCGCTGGATGGTACGCATGCGGTGGCTGCAAACGCTGCTACATGTCACATATAGACGACGCACCGCCATTGGTACTGAAGAGGGCGCAAACAAGTATGGACAACCGCATTGCTATGAGAAGGCATCTTCCAGGACTGTACAGAGAGCCTAGTCAGTGGCAATAGCTCGGTGATTTCGGTATTGAGACGCGCCATTATCGTGATGTAGGGACGATTCAGGCGGCCACGTGTGTACTATCCAATTGAGTGCAGCCTGGAAGAGGGCCCCTCCGAGTCAAGACACGCATTAGACGATAAGAGGGGATTGTGGCAGCTACTAACTACTATGGAAACAGGCCAAGTTAGGCCCCTACCCGAGCACTACTTACTCGAGAGCCATGCTTAATGAGGGAGGGCGGATACGCTGGCTTGGGCAGTGGAAGTTGAGGGCGTCTGTGTCCTTGGCAAGACCTGAACGGAGACTGGGAAGGATGGCTTGACCCGAATCAGGCATTCTGGATAAACTTGCTCAGCAGCAGAGAACAAAAAGTGGACGCTGAAAGGCAGAAGTGGACGCTAAGATGGGCAGCCAGGCAGGCAAAGTGGTGGGGGGGGGGAATTCCGCTTGGTTGGGACCCAAGCCTCACCCGGACGGAAAGGGCCAGCAAACAGGCAGCCGGGAAGGGAAGGGAAGGGAAAGACGGACTAGAAGACAGCGTGGAACGATTTGCCAGGCGCCAAGGAGAAGAGTCATTGGAAGGCGAGTGGGCATGACGGCGTCAAGGTTTTTTGGGAGGCAAACTAAACCAGGCTTGGATGGTTGCGGGAAGACTGTGGAGAGAGGGCGTGTACGATTACGACTTTGGGGGAGAAAGGGTTGAAACTAAAGGGAGAAGCAGTGGATAGGCGCTTGCGTAAGTACTCTCTCTATGTGTCTGTATGCGCCTGTGACGGGATTGTGTTATAGAAAAGATGTGAGTGATGGTGAGGTTGAATGGCCAGAAACAAGGCTAGCCAGTCGGATAGACAGACAGAGACAATAGAGAAACTGGAATCTCAGGGATCCGAAGCACTGGGCGCTAACATCAAAGACATAGATGGCCGTCCGTGCCTCGTCAGAAACACTGTGTTCTGTCGGAAATGCCATAGTGTAAGCCATGCGTTTCTGAGCGTCAGGCGGCTTGATCACGTTGTCTGAAGGATGGCTTTTTTAGCGGGCGGAAAGGTTTAAAGGCAATGGCTGAACAGCCAGCCAGCTGGGAGAGCGTTCGAAGGATGAGGGGGTGGCGGCAAATGGCGCTGGCTGGAATGCTGGGCCCGGGAAGAGAAGGGAACCGTTTGCGTGGGGAGAGTTTGGACAGTGTGAATAATGACGACGGTGGTTGAAGGCGGCGGTTTCGCTGAGAATGATGCTGGGCTATTAGAAATTCAGTGTTGTCTTTTCATAAGCTGGAATATACAGTTGACAAGTCTCTTAATTAGAGATTGCCAGCCGCGTGTTGGTCTTGGTGCCAAGTGGTATATTAGCGAGTGCTGAAGAACCTGCTGTGTGGCGCGGTAGGGGATGGGTTACAGGGGGTGTGGCAGCGCTGTAGTGGTGCGCCAGACTCTAGGCCACTTTGTACTAGACAGATAACGACCTTGGAAAAAAGATAATTTGTTAATGTGAAAACTGCGTGCTATGAATGTCATTTAATACATTATTCACTTTTTCTTATATGTTTCCACGTGGTCGATTCCTTTACTTAGTCGTTGGAAATTGGGCGGGCTCCGTGATTGACGTGCATATTGCAGCCACGGTCCCCTGCAGTAGCGCCAACGGTTTCATGCAAGATGATCGAGGCCCGTTATGGCGGCCACCTCCTCTACGTACAGTGGGAGAGATTGCGCCGAAGATGCGCGTATTATACCATCTATAGATAAGTTTATAATAATTATTTGGAATCATACTCTAATAAATTATCTACGGCATATTTTAATTATGTAGTTTTGCAGAATTATCTGCTTGGTAAAATGACACCAGATACTAGACAATGCATAAGCTACATCTGCGCTGATAAGCGAAAACATCTAAGACAAGAAGACAAGCCCGTCTGTGGTTACTGACGAATAATACCCTTGTTTTTAAAACGGCTACAGCGGAAATCTACCACCAACAAGCCACTTTACACCGTCTTTCCCGTCTTTTGTTCTACCGTTTCATAATTTTCACACATTTTCCAGTCTCTATCATCTCCTCTCGAACAACGTCCATTGGCTGCCCGCTAAAAAAGACGCACACTGGGCGGCAGCGCCCGCGATATTCTGGGCCACGGGCACCAAGACAAGGCCCGTCCGGGTCGAGCAATGGACGGGAGGGGGGAAAGAGAGAAAAGACAAAGAATGGCAGCAAAACTAAAAATGGGCAGACACGACACAGGGAGGCAGCGCTGCGCACACGCCCGCTTCAGTCCCCGTTTGTCTATGCCGTCTTAGGCATAGACACCTGGACAGTGGGAATTGAAGCGGAGACCGTCTTTCGAGTGCTAAAGCAGGCGCTGACAAAAGTGTAAGAAAAGAACGGCAGTTCCCTATAGCCGTTTGCCAGAGAAAATGACGGCGACCAAGAAAATGTGACGAGGCGCTGTAAATGACGGTGCAAAACGTCAGTGGTGGTGGTGGTGGTGGTTTGTGGTGTGCGAACCGTTGTGTCGGGACGGAGGCCCCAAATAAATTAAAGTAACGAGTAAGCTGTCACCAGTAAAGACAAAAATGAGACAGGCAATAATTCAGAACGGCACCGGCGATTTGCATTTTTCAGCGGCATTTCGGCGACAGACAAGACAAAATCGCACAGTGCGGGCAGTGGTGTGGCGATAAACAGACTGGTGGACAAAAAACAGGCTATACCACGAATGGAATGCAGTCGTTCGGCGATGTTGTGACTGACTCTGTCTGGCGGTGTTTTGGCCGTGAAAAACATCGTACAAAAAAATAAAGGAAAATTAGAGGAGATACTTTGCTGCACTAAATACAGTATAGTCGGTTACTTGCTTACTTAGTTTGTCTGTCACTGTCTTTGTCTTTGTTGCGGGCTATAGCTGGGCAGCTGGCGGGCAGTTGGCGGTTGGCTATCCTCTAGCCTCGCCAGCAACACGCACCGCAAAATGTCGGCAAAAGCACATTGCAGTAGGTTGCATCTGCCCCGGAGAAGAAAAATGTATGTGCTTGAGTTTGGTGGCACGGGACGCAGCCCGAAAGTAAAAAGATGCCGCAGCACCACGGAAACCCGCCTCCCAGCCTTAGCGGAGGGCCCCTCTCAGCGCAACCGGCTCGCACGGTTACACTTTAGAGTTTGGGGCTGGGCGGCTGCTAAAAAATCAAAATCGCATGACTGTGGTTCCCGGGTAAATCTTGGATAAACCGGCGCAACGGTACCGTCCACAATTGAGTTTGGGGTGGAGAGGGCGGTGGCTTAAGTTGTGTGTGTATGTATTTACAAGTTGTGTGGGTGGATTAAGTGGTTGCGGCTGGGATAGTCTGCAGGAAAGTGAGGGGAAGGATGCGATTATCAAAGAATTGCAAGCTGAAAGCAAGTATGTTTGCGGAACATGCTTTTTCGCAGATATGGTTCTATAGCAGCATTTGTATGATGTAGTTGGGAGGCATGATGACGTCGAGGGGGTGTCTGTAAGAGATGCTATTCAAACTTGTAACGAACCATTCTCCCTTGGAAGAGGCGGGGTAATAGATCGCACGATTTCAAATGGATTGATGTTGACTGGTAGGTGCAGTAGTTCTGTAATGGTGCTATCATAAACGACAGCCATAGATGACAAGCCTATTGAATACATAACACTGTTGAGCACTTGTCCCCTTCAACACCCGCGCTATAGCTTATATGATCATTATTCATCTATATGTATCACTATTATGATTATTTACAATTATCTACTCGATATGTACCAAAATAACCAGAACACACGGTTTGATTTCATATACGCTCCACCTTCCTAATTTCTCTTTTACTGCAAGAGTGATATCAGATCGTAAAGCAGCTTGTTCGCCGCGCAGCCTTTATCAATCGCATCAAGTCTCGAGCGATCCTTGACATTCTGAATTGTCGCTGACGCTCCGTCAATAATACCTAGAGCAGGCTGCTGATCCCAGCCCGGCCCGGCCGTTGGGTTCTTTGCAAAGTCAGCCCACGCCTTTTGCATCTTTGCGCTCAGCACGCGCTGTCCCGGCGTAGTGCCCTTGATCGGAAATGTGCCAAAGATGAGAGAAATCTCCGACGAGTGGTAGGCTCCAGCGCCCTCGAAGAATTGTGTGTTAGGAAAGGAGGCGTTGAAGTAGTATCGCCATGTCGGAATGCCCACAGCGTGACTTTCGTCGGCAACCACGGCCGCTGGGCACTGGAACGCAAGCAGACCATATTTCTTCTGCTCCTCCGGCGATTTGCCGTACTGCAACAATGTGCCTTCATCCGCGTTGGAGCCAATTAGGATTGGCACGCGGGCAATCTTGCTGTTGCCGTCGCGCGACTGCAGCCGGTTGATGCGGGCACGCTTGGCCCATGTGATATCGTCGGGTACAGGCCAGAACGTGAGTTGGGCCTTTTCTTCGGCTTCGAGAAGGTCAGTCGCTGGGACTCTGCGCATGCAGTCGAGTTCATTGAAGGCTCTGTCGCATCCGACGCGGACAACAAGCTCAGCCCAGGACTTGACCGAGTCCTTCTTGTCAATGTATACTGAATTTTGGCCCGATTCCATAATGGCAGCAGAAAACGGAATGGGATCAGGAGGGAGAGTGACAAGGCTATCAACGCTTCCGGCGCCGGCTGACTCTCCAACGATGGTTACTCGGTTCGGGTCACCACCCATGGCGCCGATGTTGCGCTGCACCCAGTCCAGTGCCAAACGCTGGTCGTAAAAGGCCAGGTTTCGCTGGTCAAGGGGGATATCGGTCGATCCGGGGAATCCAAAGACATTGGTGCGGTAGTTGGCCGTGACCACAATGACATCTTGCTGAGCGGCAATGCCCGCACCGGTATATAAGGGCAACGCAGCCGATCCAAATTTGAAGCTACCACCATATAGCCAGAATATGACAGCTTTGGATCCGGGCTGTGCGTCAGCCGGGGTATATACGTTGAGATGTAAGCAGTCTTCCCCCTCGTCGGTGGGGGGAGCTGGTGTATCAAAGAATCGGATGGTTCGCTCTCTAGCATCCTCGGGGTAGCTAAACTGCTGGAGGCATGTGGTTCTATATTCGGTGGCATCGAGTATGCCGGACCATTTCCGCGGGTTCTCGGCTCGGTCGAATCGGCGCGGAATACGTCCAAAGGGAATTCCAAGATATTCGTTGACGCGGGGAGCGCCGTCGGCGGTGGTGAACTGTCCGGTGAGGCCTTCGATGACGCCCGAGTCGATGGTGACTCTGGTTCCTATCGGGGCGTCGGCCTGCGAGACTGAGGGCGTCGGTTTGAGTGTCGAAAGGCCAAATACGGCCCAGGTTACAAGGTCAGCCCAAGTACCGTTGGTCATGGTGCTGCCGTTGTGGTGATGGTGGTGGTGATGATGGTGTTTAATGGTGTATATCTGCCGGCGGCACCCTCACAATTCTAAACAAGGCAAACTCTCGACGGTTGAGAAGTCCAAGGAGGCACAGCCTTGTTTATGAATAGGCTGGCTTGCCTAACAGCAAACCAAGAAATAGGGCAGCAGCCAGCTCGGGTTTGACTGATGTTGTATTCAGCCACCACCAGCCTAGAGGTGCAGCAGAGCGGGTCAACGCAACCTCAAAGGCGATCCATAGTGGTCTTTGGTTCGTCCAGCTAAGCAGCAGGTGCAGCTAAACGGATGCAAGGGGGCTTTGCTATGTTCTGTTACGAGTCGTCCGAACTTTGGTTAAGTGTGGTGCACAGCGATGTAAATGGGGGCGCTGCAGGGCAATCGAGTCAAGGAGATGAAAGAGTTTAATGACGACAGAAAGGGGCGAGCTATGTTATTTTCTTATCAAGTCTAGAAGGAGGAAGAAGAAAAAGAAAAGGCGGGCAGGCTACAGAGCTGTTTGATTTGGTGGGCACACTGTCTCTGGTCGTCATCCTACGAACACGAAACAGTGTCGCAACCGCGGCGGTGTGTGTGTGCTTGACCAGGCAGAAGGGCCAAGGGAAGGGTCTGGGCCGCTTGTGCCGTGTCTCTTGATTAAAACAGCAAAAACATGAATCTGCTGCGCCTGGTTGGCTACGCGTGTCGATGCAGGCTGGGAAAATCAGAGACATACGCGCCGCCGCTAGCCTTGGTTGGGAGCTTATGTTTGTTATTTTTTTTAGTATAGTATTACTAGTTCACGCAGTAGAACGAGTCATCATGATGCCATGTGTCAAAGCAAAAAAAAACACTATTTTGTGCGTGTATGTGTGTGTCCGTTCTTCGGGGCGCCGAGTATCCCGATGCAAGGGAGAATGTGTATGTCTCGCGGGGAACCACCTCGCCTTTCTCTTGGCCAAGGCGGGCAGGTGATGTATGACGCCAGTAAGCAGCCTAAAGACCAGATGACTGGGCTATTTCTACGTACACAAGGTTAAGTCCAAAGTTGCCACGTTTGACCGCTGGGTTACATCGCCTGCCGCCCGGCGTCGAGCCTGCCACTTTCTGCCGAAAGTAAGGCTACAGTAGATGGCTAGAGATAGGTAGAGGGTCCCTTCTGGCAGGGTACAGTAGTATTTACAGTACCGAGGGAGACTGTTAAAAGCAGAGGAGCAAAAGGAGGCTGGGTGTCAAAAGTCGTCATTGTGTACAAAATTAATTACAACTCTCTTCTGGCTTTTGCCGGAGATAGACACCATTCCTACTGCTGTTGACACTCAAATGGAAGCCGTTGGATCGAGCCCAAATTTTACGGTCGCATTCCACGTTGGAGTTATGTAGATGGTGGCGGCGCACTAGATAGGCTCTGCTATAGCACCAACCTTATCTATGCATGATGTGCATGGCAAAGTATACTTGGTAGAAAAATAATGTACTTAGTATGCAGCAATTGGTTAAATGACGCAGTTTTACGCGCGGCCGTACTCTAAGCGTTGAATAGCCTCTATACCAGAATTGGTTACAGTCACAAACTTGGAGTCTAGGTTAAGTAGCAGACTGCGAACTGACATCCAAACAACGCCTCTTGAAAAGTTATATATGGAATAATAAAAAACAAAGAGTTCACGTAGAAGCGAAACCGGAACAAAACAAACAAGGGTAATGAAAATGAAGAGTCAAAATACCTCCCAGTGCCATCCATGGCGTGCGTATATGCCACGAGTCTCAGTCCAAATTGAAGAAAGCCAAACAAAAACAAAAACAAGAGCCACCGATCATAGAGAAGCTATCAATAGAAAAGAAAATTGGAAAGACTTCACCAACAATCATGAAAAACAGTAAAAACCTAACCAGCAGCGGAAACCAAAATAAATATAGAGAAAACCATCCCGCGCTGTGAAAATTGAGAGCGCAGAGGACGAAGAGAATGTTATCATGAGTGAGGTCCAACATTCCAAGACACACACACACACACACCTCTCGTTCACTCACAAACATACACACACACGCATATGCTGTGCCGTCCCGTGCGGTGCCACACACACACACTTTCCCCCTCTGACCAGTTCGTCTAGCGCCCTATAGCTTGTCTAAAACTTCAGCCCACGAGCAGAGTCAGCTTCGCGACGCAGAAAAGACGCACGAGGCGGCCGGCGCCACACATGCTTCCTCGCGCAAGACGAAGCGGCCCGCGCTCTTGCCCAGCGTCTTGCTCTTAACGAAGACGAAGCGGCGCTCGGCAAACACGCCCTGTTCATTGAGCGCCCGCCACGTCGACCCGATGCGGCGCGCCGTGGTTGGCTTCCAGCCGCCGACATTGATGACAAGCTGTTGTAGCGGGAAGACCTCGCCAATGCGTGTCTCGCACCGCATGGCCCAGAGAAGCGCGTGGAGCAGCCCATAGGCGCCCTGGAGGTCGACGTCGCCCTCGACCAGCGGCGGCTGCTGGTTGCCATCCTCGTCGATACTGGGAGGCTCTATGGCTGTCTGGATGTGCAGCGTTAGATGTTGCAGGCGCGGTAGCTTGGCTGCAGCTGATAG
The DNA here is from genome assembly GCA_000825705.1 of [Torrubiella] hemipterigena. NCBI lineage: Eukaryota > Fungi > Ascomycota > Sordariomycetes > Hypocreales > Clavicipitaceae > [Torrubiella] hemipterigena. The sequence goes on from CDHN01000003.1 coordinate 4,374,416, forward strand.
AAACCAGGCCTGCTCTGGCGCGGGACAGTCCATATCGAGCTCCAGTGTGCGCAGCGCGTGCATCGTGTTGCCAATGGCTGTGATGTCGGCTACTGATAGTGTTGGGCATATGCCGCCGTTGTCGAAGCCCGTGTGGTCCCTAAGCCGTAGCGATATGAGTGTCTCGGCATGCTTTAGAATGGCGTTGATGCCAAAGAGCCGCTGGTGGCATGTAACTTCGAGGAACTCGAGCGCCTGGATGTGGTTCAGGATGAGGTCATGCATGAGAATGGTGCCTTTCTCGCTCTCCTCGCCGTCTAGGCGGGCGTAGGCGTCGTCGAGCTGTAGAGAGGTCAACTTGGCCATGTCGGCCATGTTGATGGACTTGAGGAAGCGGTACACAGGCACTGAGGCAAGACGAAGTGATTTGAGCCTCGACAGCGTCCAGTACTTGGCCACCGCATCTTTGGAGTGTTGCCAGTCATACGACTCCAACATGAGATGGCGGAAGGCGGGCAACCGCTGGTTCTCGGTGAGTCGAAGAAATGTGCCCTGGCCGCGCTCATGGTAATGGAACGTCTCGAGAGTCGTACAGCGTGTGAGTAGTTCTCTGAGTGAGTCTAGCGTGGCAGATAGTGGTGGGATAGGATATGCTAACTTTAGAGAGACCAGGGCGTCAGCGGGGATAGACGCCAACAGGTCTTTGGATGCAGAAGGGCATTCTCGTAGCGGTACATCTTGGACATGCAGCTTTACTTGGGATGGGGTGTGGAAGCTGTCGAGGTCTGAGGGTAGCCATGCATGGCCGTTGTTCACGTGGCGGTATCTGGTCCGTGTTAGCTTTAGCGTATACATGTGTTTATGGGTATAATGTACTTACGTGATGGATTGTAGGTGAGGGGTTGCTTGGATTAACGCCTTTACACCGCCTCTGTCTAAATTGCTGGGTAGGATGAGGTGGCGGGTGTGATCTCGAATATGGCCAAGCAGGCGATCTGCCTCGCCTGTGGAAATATCGGTTATGAGCCGCTGCGTAGGCTCCAGTGAGCTGTAGATTGCTGGCAGGGCAGCAGAGCGGAACGACTTTGAGATGCAGAGAAGCGAGTAGATGGAAACGTGATCGTCATCTCGTAGCTGTATAGGATCCATCATATGTTAATTGGTGTATACCATTAAGGCTATGCTATGGAGTATAGGCCGAAGAAACAAAAAAAGTGGAACTTTATCAACTAAAAGGAAAAGACATACGTGATGGAGAATAACGTCAAATATTTCCTGGGAGAGTAGGTTGAAGGAACACTTGATAGAGGCCAGCGGTTGTCGTCGACGGCGTTTCTGGACAGGAATAGCGACACGGGATGGAGATGAAGAGTCTCGATTTCGTTTTGACTGGGCTTGGTGAACAAACATAGAGGACACGCAATGGCGGAACTCAATACCCTGGGTGTCCGCCATGACAGCCATTGCTACTGTTGCTGGTCGAGGGTTGGCTTCGTCTAGTCAATGGTGGCCTGTCTGCTATCTTGCGTGTTAGTTGGTTGGTTGGCTGCTATCTGTATATGACCAGGCGCATGGAAGGCTATCCTTGGAATTCGTGGAGCTAGCAGCAGTCGAAGTGGTAATATCAAATAGTTGCTGAGACAAAAAAGGCACAGGAGAGTGATGTTGCTATCGATGCCGGGGGTATGGTAATTTGTTGGTGGCGGTGTATGAGTTGTGCTAGTTGTTTTGATAGCTAGTGATAATAATAGTCGTAATCGTAATCTTGGTAATAATAATAATAATAATAATAATGAAAGTAGCAGTGGCGTGGCAGTGAAATGCGGAATCTCGTCAGTTTGTGTGGCCTGCAAGGCTGTCGCCAGTAGCAGGAAACAAGAAGAAGGAAAAGAAAATAGGGGTCCAAAGACGATGAAGACGAAGAGGCGGAGCGGCGGGGCCGGACAGACGTGAAACAATAAGAAACAAAGAAATAGAAAAAAGAATAAAAAATAAAAAAGGGTATGCGGTGTGTCCGAGTGCAGCAGCCGCAGCGACAGCAGCGACAGCGGCAGAGTGGGCGGTGTTCTGGAACGGGGTGCGCGTCCCGTAATGTCTGGGTGTGTTGTAATAGCGGCGGCAGCGGAAGAATAACAAATAGAAGGCGAAGAAGCCAATAAAAAGGAGAAGAAGGTAAGCCAAATCTAGTGACCGCTGGAGATTGGCAGCCGCTGCACAGGTGATGCGGAATAGCGACTAGGGCGAAATCTTTTTTGTATTCTATATTAGTCCTTGGTCGTAGCGTAGCAAAGCGTAGTCTACGTGTGGAAAAAGACGGTGGACGGTGGCTTTGGAGGAAATAGTTTTCCTAGACGCAAGTTAATGGACAAACTAGAAGGAAAATCCTAAAACGAAAGAAAACTAAAAAAGACTGAGGACTGCTGGTTATTAAAAAGAGGAGCCCAACAACGGACCAAAAACGAGGCTTTTGCACCGGCGCACCGTCTCTTGTTTGGTGTGTGTGGTTTTGTGATACTCCAATACAGTAGTAGTACAGCAGCAGCAATAGGCTATTACATTTTCTACGGGGATTTCTTTCTAGGTGTGGAACCAGCAGACATGTTGGTCCTTTCCGCTAGGATACCCGTTACAATGCCCCTAAGCAGGGAAAGATGCGAACCGATCCCGCCAGAGGAATGGACTCCTCTCCCCTTCCCTCTTTTTAGCGTAGTCTTGGCCCCGTCTCCGGGTGCTTTGCGAAAATACAAGAGCGGGGGGGGGGATTTAGCAGCGGCCGAGAGAGGAGAGCAACTGAACGCGCTATGCTAAAAGGAATCACAAAAAGAGAGAGGCCCGACGCTAATTGTTCCGTCCGTTTGCTCCGCCGCCCCGTCTGGGTTCCTATTCCTGGGGGCGGACCGTATCTACTGCAGTTTTTGGAGAAGAAGAAAGAGGGGGGAATTACCGCGGCTCAAGCACGCAAAAGCAGGTGAATGAGTAAGGGAGAGTATGCACGGGCAAGCCCTTGTCTGACGAGCCATCAATGTGAAGTAATTTGAGATGCATTACTACTGACGAAACAGAGAAGGCGCGGGAAGAAGAACGATGATCCCTGACGTGGCTTTGGGCTGGGCTGGGCTGGCTGGGGCCGGGGCGGGTTTGCGTCACGACTCTGGGCGTCGTCCAAGCCTGCTACGGGCTAGCTAGCTAGCTAATTATCCAAGCCGTGTCTGACGTTTTGGGCTTCATTTCTCACACAGCATGTCTACTCTCGTAGTGCGAGCTGCGAGTGTGTATGTTGCTGGTACTGTGGCTTGCTGGTTTGAGGGCTGGGTGAGGGGAAGAGGAGGGCAGCTACAGTAAGGGCTGTTGAATGCTGTTTTGGGGGGGCTACTGATGGTGCTGTAGTGTTTGGATTACGCAGTCAAGCCCCCGCCCCCCCCAAAAAAAAGACACAAGATGATGCCTGCTTAGGTAGTCAGGCGCGCGCACACTATAGTCTACGGGTTGTCGGTTTACGAGGAGCAGACTGTCTATAGTTGAGACGTTGAGACCCAAAAAATAACAGAGAAAATGCTCTACTTCATTCTCGATAGATATTGCTATTAATTAAACTAATCGTATCATCAACTTCAACTATTGATTCTTTCCTTGTTCATGCACACATAAATTGATACCTTGTAGCATGTTCCCCCCTTCCCCTCAGCTGCTCCCCCATTCGCAAGAATATCCTAATCGGGCAATTGTAACTTGCGTCTGGCCAATCGCAGCCCCTGCTGTCCGTGATGCGCCGTCGTTTTTTGTGTGGGGGCGAACTTGGGGCCTGTCTTCAGCCTTTTCCCTCTTTTTTTTTATTTTATTTTTAAATCCTCTAATTTTCTTCCCTTCTTATCAATGGGGCTACCTTTTTCTTTCTCTTCGGGGCAAGGGCGAATTCATGGCTTTCGTTTTATAACTCCATCCACAGCCTTCTGTCTCCGCCAAATCCGTTGAATCTTGTTTAGTAGTTCGTTGGTTGCCTCGTCTATGTATACGACGCAGCGTTAAGTTCCAAAACACGACGTCATGTCATCCGGATGTCGTTTCAGCTAAAAAAAGAAAACCAAGCCATAATTTGCCGCCAACCGTAGTACTTGCACCGTTTCCCCTTGTCTGTATCTCCTGTTCTCTCTCGTCCGTGACTCGCAATATGCACTACCACTATACTGTACCAATACGCTCCACGGAAGAGCAAGCAGCACAATCCAATATTCCCTCTCAATACAATCCAAAGACAGAACCTGTCAGAACCTGTCAGAAATCGACGTGTATTTCCCACTCTCCTGCCTCCACAAGGTCCCACAGCCCTGCATCAGCAGCAACAAGAAAAACGAGAGGCCAAAGCAATGCACCCTCTTTGTGGCGGCCGTTGGGAAGCGCCGAATCCACTTTGTCGCCACCTTCCCACGGCTTCTTTCTAGTCTTCCTTGGCTTCCATTTTCCTTTTCTCCTGCCCCGCTGCCTGTTGTTGTTTGCTGGCCATGCGCGGGGCGTCTGTAGGATGCATGTCTTATTGTGCTGTCCCAGGGCCATGTCGTTTGCATTCTTGGTCACATTCTGCCATGTCCGTAGGATTTACCGACGGCGTCGCATCGCCAGATGTACCGCTTTCGGTAATTTTCTTCCAGTCCTCACCAAGTTGCTAAAAAACAACAGAAGAGTCATCTCTTTTGCCGCAAGCGAGTGACCCATAGTGATCCAGTGGCTAATCAGTGCGTCAACGGCCGTGCGTGCGTGTGAGTGAGCCAACATGCCCAGCCATATCAGGCATTTGGCGGCCTAGTAGACAGACAGGCATCCCCTTGTCGTAAATCCATAGCTGCCGGTATGGCTCGGGAAGCTTTCCGCGCCAGTCTTTTTAGGCTGGCGCTAGCTCAACAGCGGTATAGGTCGCGATGCCCGTCTGCAGCTGCAGCTGCAGTTTGTAGCATGTCACGCTGTAACCGTTTCTATCCTAGTTGATAGACACAGCCCTGTTTCCCTGTGCCATTACGTGAAATTCTTCCACCAAACCTAGCAAGATGCCATGGTATAGTGGACCAGCCACTGTTGGAGTTCGTTGGAACATCCTAGACCAGTCTAGATGACGCACTACGTAGACACGCTTCGGCGAGGTGGCGTTTTGAGGTTATTAATATGTGCTGCTGACGCTTTTTACGGCTCGACACCCCTACCTAAACTGCTACGTTAAACTATACAACGCCAACGGTGGAGATTTTCCGCGGGGCGGAATCCCGAGACCAGGCCATCCCAGGGTACGATATGTTGGTGATACTGCGTCCATGCCACGCATGTCTTGTCATAAAGGATACCAAAAAGTATGGTCTTAGTGGTCGTGGGGCGGCGAGTTCGCCATTTTCACCGTCGTTGTCGTTATCGTCCCACAGGCATCCTCCGCCCCCAGTCTGGCATCGCAACTTTGCCTTCTTTTCTCAGCCTAATCACACACTCTAACCCTAGTATGACCGGACGAATAACCCTTCCACACCGTCTTCTTTCCCACACGATCCATTCCACCCCCTTGGCCTGCCTAGTCCGCCCTGTTTCTGTAAAGAGGATCCGTTTCCTTTTGTCGGCCCGCACGCTCCCATCAACGCTTGGGCAAAACCAAGTCTTGTCAAGCTATGCCTGGTGGAAACGCTATCCTTTAGCTCTAGTCTTGGCTTGAATGGGATCGTGATGCGAGAAGCAGTCTAGCGTTCCCCAACAACGCCAAGCACCCCTATCACCGTCTTCCTGCCCCTCCACCACCAGCAATTCCGGTGGCGTACGTAGACCAATCACACAGAATGACCGTTCCCAATCACACGCAGCCATCACTTCTGCAGAATGCAGCTAATTCGCCTGGCCTGCTGATCCTTACCCACGCTTCCCCCCACCACAAGCGCCATGAGTTCCCCCACGAAAGGTCAAACTCCAAACAGCGTTACAGCATGAAAGTTAGACCTACTATCGTTTTACCCTTTTTAGCTCAGACATACCGTTTCCAATGCAGTCCACAGGGCTACCTCCACCTCCACATCGGGCGCTTGTTGCGAAAGAACTGGTGAACGCCACCACGCCATAACCCGCCGCTAATGTAGACTAGCTCCGTCCGCTAATAGCATGCGACGGATGAAGTTTGATGGGTCTGGGCCGCCTCATCAAGCTAACAGGAGCATTAGTCTACCTTAATATCCAGCGGGCGCGCTTATACGAGGTGGCCAATCAGATGCCATGAGCCAAGGTGCTTTTGGACCAATGTGCGTTGCCGTGTATGACGTCCAGGTCTAAGCTGCCTATTGGCTGGCATCGACTTCTCATTGCGATGCGCCGATTATGCACTCTAGATACTAAAGACGAGTGAAAGGCATCATTAACCTGTGAACAAATCAGTCTCAACTTGCACGGAAGACACACGCTACGCCGATAACTGGCACGACATGAGCACGCAGAGTATGAAGAGTTTCCTTGTTTTATTAGACCTTCTAATTCTTTTGCATACTATACGCAGGGTAAACAAAACACAAACGCTCAAGGGGTAATTTGCGTGAAAATACAGATCAAACCGACACATTAAAGAAAAAGAAGAAAGAAAGGTGACGTGGAAGAGCCGATACCGAAGCAGGTGAGACGAGAAATATGACAACTCACAGCCCGCCGATATTGGAACCAACGTCTTTCTCCATATATATACCCATTTAAGAGGCCAGAACAACACGACTCGCCCGCTGCAGAGTCCGTTCAAAGGGCTCGTTATGCGACTGGCTCAGCTCCTCTGTTGTGTCCCCATATAACCATGCCATCATTCATCATGCTTACTGCCTGACTACAGGGGCTTCTTGTCATCAGCTGCAGTTGTCGCACCGCCTACGCTGCTGGCATTGACGCGAGACGCGGATGCGGATGCCAACGCGGATGACCCAGCAGCTGTAGACGAAGAACCAAAGCCTGGGCTGTAGGGTTCGGCAGAATGGTGTCCATAGTCGTCTGCATCCAGACCGAGGGATGACGAGCCGGCACCATTGGCCTCTGGTATTTTCGGCGCTGCCTCCGACTCGGGGTCGGCAAACGGGTCGGCGAATGGATCTTCAGCTTCCACTGTCTGTTTGCCCTTGCCTGCTTTGGAGCTTGATGCAATGGCCGAACCAGAGCCAGAACCGGAGGCAGCGACAGAGGTTAAAGGTACTACTTTGTATGATTCTGGTCTGCCCGTCTGCTTGCCTTTGCGAGCAGCAGAGCTGTCGCTAGCTTCAGCATCTCGGGCAGCCTCAGTGTCGCTTGCTGGCTGAGACTCATCCTCTTGGCGCTCGTTTAGGCCGAGATTCTTTCTCGCACTTAGGACAGAACGCTGGTGTTGGTTGAGAGCCGTCTGTAGCTGCTCGTTGGTATCAATGAGGCTCTCCATGGTTTCGTTATCGGGAGCAGGGTCGGTGGCCACCATGTAGCCCTGAATGCTTCTTGAGGCGCTCAGGCAGCGATCAGCAAATTCTTTGATGAGCTCGTTGTCGAGTATCTCGGCCGTGGGGGTGTTCATGACAACCTGCTCGAGCAGCTTGGCGGATGTGCGCGCCTCTTCGAGACGACTGGCCAGTTCTACGGCATCGGGCAGGCGGTTATTGCGATGGCTGCGTGAAAAGTAAGTTTGATCTCTCTGGTTGCCCGAGGGAGACATGGGCACAAATGGCTGGGGATGGCGCATTGGGACACCCTGTGAGCGCATAGTTGGTTAGCAAATGTGTACGACTTGTGGTCCAGTACAGTCTTCCAGTCTTGGAATCTTGCTCAGGAGGAGATCACTTACGCCGAATTCTCTGATAATCTTGGCCTTTTCCTTCTTCCACATTTGTATCAGGGGTCCGAGACCCTCGTCGTATGACCTCGTGTTCTCAAACTCCTCAAGAGTCTCCATGAGCATCTGGCGCACATTGCCGTCGACACCGTACCGGAGCAGCTCCTTTGCTGTATCGGCAAACTTGGAATCGAGGTTGCGGGTGAATGTCTCGCCGGGGTTCTGGGTGAGGATTCTCAGCAGCATGAGCGCATTATACTGCCAGGCGGCGCGGGCGTAGTATTCCTTGCGCATGAATTTGCGAATAAGACGAGCGCATTCGGCGGCAGCAGCGGGAGAAGACTCGGCAGCCTCGACGATGGTTGGCAGGAAGAGGACTTCGTCGCCCTATGTGTAGCAAGCCGTGGTTAGTAACCAGGTATTTAATGTAGTGCGCAAAGCCTCTCCTCGCAGGAGTGAGTAGCAGTGCGTGGCATTCGCCATGCTTGAGGATTGATTCTTACCCTAACTTGGCCTCCGGATTCACAGAATGCTTTCTGTACAAATTAAGAGTCACGTTAGCGAAGGCCTTGCTGGCGGCCAGCGGGCCATATGGGCTGATGACGACATACGACTGTGTTGTGCGCCGTGGTCTCGGGGGAGCCACCGGACTGCGTTTCGACGGCGACTCTGCTGGCCTCGATGTTGGCACTGTTTGCCACGGGACCTAGATACGTCGATACAGTTAGCATTCTGGTAGGTGGAAGCGGCGACGGATGTGTGTGCTGGGCAAGGCGGCTAGCGGCGGGTGCTTGGAGGAGTCGGCCGGTCGGAGAAGTCAGTACCTGAGGTCTTTCGCTTGATGCTGTCGAGCATCTTGCTCATGCCGAGGCCCTTCATGGACTTCATGATGTCGTTTGGGTCGTGGCGGGAGGCGAGGAGGAGTCGTGATATCGGGGGACCGTGAGGATGACGCGCGGCGCGGATCACAAAGCTAAGGTTCCCAGGAACCTGGCGGATACGCGGCGGCAGAAAAGGCGACAACGAGGGGCAGGCAGCCAGTGACGGAACTGAGTAGGGAAGCTTATCGACAAAGCAACCCAAAAGCAAAAAATAAAAAAAGCAGAAGCACTTGCTTGCGATGACGAAGAAGATGATCCAAGACAGGACGAAAAGAGGAGAAAAAGAAGAAAAAAGATGTGAACACGAAAACGAAGGAATTGCCGGCTACACAGAAAACGGGGGCCAAGGCAGCCGAGCAGGTGGGAAAACGAGGCTGTGTGCGGAGTGGCGTAAGCGTTTGATTGGCGGGCAGAGCGGTCTACAAAGACTCAACAGTTGGACCTAGCACAGTGCGGGGCATGCACGGTGGGCTTTTGTTTGGGTTTAGCGAGGCTTGCTAGTGAACCATGAACGATATCAGGAAATATACAATACAATTACAACATACCTAGTCAATTAATATTGCATATACAAATTACATTCCGTTACACAGCTACTAGCGTATCCAATTTCATTCTCATAAATAAATAGAAAAACGGCCCGTGTCCTCTCTGTTTCACACACAAACCGCAAGTCCGCTCGGTCAGTGCTCACCCTGCTAGCGCAGGCATCCTTTGTTTTAGCGGCCACCACTGTGCCGGCCCAGGCTGACCGTGCACTGTACCCTCTTCAGGGAAACATCAGCCCAAACTATTCCTCGTTTCCCGGCATATGATTTCGTTTTTTCCGAATCACAGCCTGATATTTTTTGTCGTGTTATATTACTGATCTCGTATTATTCCCAGGCAACTATTACCCACTTTGTATGCAGCTGTAGCCTTGTGCGCACCGCGAAACCCCGGTTGCCCTATCGTCGACTCACAAAGGTATACTGTAAGGCTGCCGCCTCTACACAACGCAAAGGCCAGCCAACCAACACGCATTAAATAGCGCTAGCCAAAACCCATGGCCCCCCAAAAAGGCGCTACCCGCTCCCTGCCTTTAGCCGCCAACCAATCGATTTCTCCTCGGGGCCTCCTCACTGAAGCCCAATCCACAGTGCGCCGTCCGCGCACCATGTGCCAAGACTGCACTGTTTTGCCAATACTGGAGTGGATGCTGCTCATCCAGGTTTCTCCAGGCAATAAACCCCAGAAACAAGGAATTGGACGAGCAAATTACATAGTGCTGTCAATTGACTGTGACTCCATCCCGCACCACTGGTATACCAGTGGGCGGCTTTGCTAGCGTCGTCATAGTGCCGTCCGGGAAAATACACACTGTCACTTGCAGAGGCCGCTAACCAGTTAGTGTCGCTCCCCCAAGCACAGCCTCCAGGGACTACGCAATGCTGCCACGCCCGCCCATTTGCCACGTTGGAAAATAACCTTCATCTCTAAGTTGCATTACAGTGCGAACATGTTCATCGAGCCAATATCGAAGTAGACTACTATAGATCTTATCATCAGCATACTCCCCCGCTATATCACCACTACGGGTATCGGCATTTCTGCAAGCACTGCCTCTCCCATCGTCGACGTCAGCTATCGCCTGAGCCACCACCATCGAATCACCATCACATCACTTGTATACTTGTTTCTCTTTTTGCTGTGCTCTACATCTCACCGAACCTGAATAGGCGTCTCCCATGCTCGCGACGCTCTAAACGACTGGGGGAACCAATCCGGCTCCTTACCTGTAGTCATCATCTCGACAAGAGCCTCTGCACTACGATATGCCAGGGCCACTACACCAGCATCCGTTAGTCTCGTCATCGCTTACATGGAATATCATATATATAGTGCCAACTTACTGCCATGGCCATTCATCCCAACGGACATCCACAGGCCCTTTTCTCCGGGAACTGGCCCTACCACAGGGCACGTGTCGGGCGTGTAGCAGTTGATGCCGCACCACGCCAGCACAACGTCGTCCTCGCCCTCGTGACCACCAAACAGATGGCGCCGCGGCGCACTGCGCAAGTAGTCTGAAATATCACTGTTGAGATGCGAATCGTCCTTAGTGACCTCATTCGTCCTCGCCTGCGCGAGGCCTCCACCATACAACAGATGGCCACCACCCTCCTCCTGTGCTCGGTACATGTAGTAGTCGCCGTAGCCAACGTCCTTGATGCCACAGCTGCCGCGGACCAAAGCCCGCGCGTCCACTGGGATGTCTTTACCCATCCTGATGGCGCTGCAGTGTGACCGCTTCGACGTAATGAATCCGGTAGCAGCAACCCCGGGGTGCAGAGACGTCGTGTATGCATTGGTCGCCATCACAACCTGTTTACCGTGTACGTCACCGCCCCGATTCGTCTTGACTGTCCATCCACCTGTAGTGTTTTGTGTGATTTCTAGGGCCGTAGTGTTTGTCTGCAAGTTCAATCCCCTCTCCAGGCTGAGCTCGAGCATCCTGCACACCAGCTTGTACGGATTCTGCGTGTGGCCGCTGTACGTAATGGCGCCTACAATGTCAGGGATACCAGTGTGATCTCTGGCTTCTTGTCCCCGCCAAACCTTGCGCTGCATAGATGGAGCATCGTTGGGTCGTCGTTTCTGTGTGTCTCCCAGCGCGTCTAAGACGTTGATGGCGGCATCAAAACGCTCTTGCGTCTTGAAGGAATCTGCCGTCTCCACGGTTGTAAAGTCGCAATCGACTTGATTGTCGCGAACAAATTCTGCAATGCTAGCAACATTGGTTTCTTCCAGTTTCAGGATTTTCAGAGCCTCGTCCTCGCCAAGGTGCTCAACGTAGCGGTTAAACAGCGCCCAGTAGCCGGTTCGGCAGTGGCCGCCATTGCGACCCGACGAGGCAGACGAGGCAGTTCGGGCTTCCAGCATAAGAATAGAAAGTATCGGATCGCCGGCGAGCAGCTTATGTGCTACTGTAGCGCCTGAGATACCAGAGCCTATAATGATGTAGTCAAACTCGACATCGCTGGGAAGCTCTGGCGTGGTGCGCAACTCGGCGATTTTATGCGGCTGCAGCTGCCAATACGACGGCGTCGGATTAGGGTGAGGGTGAGGAAACCCTGTATAATTTTCATAAGTGGCCATTCTCAGATTTTAATAGTGGTGATTGTCTGATAGTTCCGGCAAGATCGCAGAGGAGGGGCCATCCGTGGACTCACTCATCTCCAGTCGTAAAGTGCATCACTAGTGAACATCACGTGGCTACAGCCGACATTGACCAGCAACAAATCAATAAATATAATAGAAAACAGGTAGCCATGAATATAGTGTTATGGTATATGCAATTAACTTTCTTTACATGGGTTGTGCGCCCCTAAGCGAAATCTATACGCCATCCTCGCTAATCTATTCATCCTCTTCGTAGTCTGACTCGTCGTCCAGCACCTCCTCGACAATCAGATTGCTAGACTTGCCAATCTTGTCGCCCATCAAGTCTGTATCATTACATTCGTATACCTTTTTAGGCAGCGTCGACGATATTCTAAACATGTACTTGTGCTCGTATCCAGCAGGCTTCGGCTTGCAATCCTTGCCCGCCGCAAGCAACTCTTCTGCGCCGCCATCTCGGAGCAGCTCGTAGCACTCTACAAAGGCATACAGCTCCTCCATTGGCGCGTCGGCAGGGAATCTTCGTACAATACGCTCGGCACCCAGCGCTTCTGGCATCTTGACTGCCAATCGCACGGCGCTGCGGTCTGTTGATGCTGGCTCAGCACGGATCTGTGTTGCTCGCCAGTGCTTCCACTCCTGTCGCTTCTTCTCGAGCAACTCGGCTTCTTCGGCTTCTTGTTTTTTTCGTTTTTCTTCCTCTTCTGCTGCAATAGCAGCTTCTCGCTTCTCTCTAGCGCGCTCCTTGTCTTTGGCCAGTGATCGCTCATATGCAGAATCCTGCTGATCTCGAATGCTCCTAGCGAATTCCTGGGCAGTTCTCTCTGCGCGGATGCCATCCATATCTGCACCATACTTTTCCATGGCAGCTTGGAGCTCACCAAGATAGTCATTTGCCGCCATGGGACCAACCAGCCGCTTTACAATACCCATGCGTGTACTGCCCTCCTTGGGAGTCAAGCAAACAAGGGCTGTAAAGGGAAACTTGGTGCAAGAGTATTCAATCGATACCTGATAAGCCTCCGAGTCCACCACACTGCCGCCCCACAGAACAATGGTCTTTTCGTTTTCTTTGATAAAGTTGACCACGTCTGGCGATAAAAGGGTCTCGCGTACAAACGAGGTGGTGTCATCGTGTTCCTGAGACAGCAAGACCACCATGAGGAATTTTAGGTCTTTTTTGGCCAAATCATGCGCTTGTGCGATACCGCCTTCGAAAAATGGCAAATTGTTCGGTCCATAGTCTTCCTCAAATTCTCTCTTGAACCTCGCAGCTGCGTCACGCGGCATGAGCATGCGGCGGCCATTGCTGCTGGTGCCGCTTCCAATGGCCGTAGAGAGCCCAGTCGTGGCAAGGCGCGGTCGAATCGCCGCCGGCAAAAACGACAACGCATATAATATTGTTCGAAATAGAGCCGATGCAGCCGTCCAGCCCCAAGCGAATGGTGCCAGAAGCAGGCCAACAAGCCAGGGTGTTCTAGTAGTGACAGGCTGCTGAGGGACCACGCGAGGGGCTGGGTCGGTTCGTTCGCGTCGCTGTGTACGGCCGCTGAATTCGGCAGCGAGAAGACTTTCTTGCAGATTTTCGTGTCGTGCGATAGGTCGGGGAGCACTTTCGGCAGCGAGTGCCTCGGCTACTAGGTCGGGTCCCTCGCCGTCAAAGAACTTGGCAATCGCAATCTGTGACAAGCGCGGGTTAGCGTCCTATTTAGAGTCCGCTGTTGGAGCTGGTACCAATCTATTCTCACCTGTACATTCCACTGTGATCTCTCTAGAAGAGGAATCGCATCTGCAATCTCTTGGTTCGTGACCTGGAGATACTGTTGCAGAGCGTCCTGTTGGCTAGAGGACAGCTGTCCCGCCGCATCCCCCTGCGTGTCCGCCATGCTGGTGAGCTTCCTAGCAGGCAATTCGATGCAGTATGCTGCTATATGCTGGGAGATATTATGTGTGTCAATGCCGTGAGTTGTTCTGGAAGTGTCTTCGTGTGCTGCGGTGCAGCGTTGCTGATGAAGAGTCGAGGTTGGCTGGTCCGAGGTGGATGACGTCCCTCGGATTGATGCTGGCGGCGGCGGGTGGCTAACCCGCTGGCTGGAGCCTAACAAGGCTGCCAACCCATGTTGCAAATCGACCATCAACTTGAACAAGATTAAACTACGAAGAAATGTTTAAAATTTAGAGTTTTAGTATTATGATCCTTAGTGAATACTAGACTTGTCTGTTTAGCTCAATACGGTCGAAAATACGCTTTTGACATATTTGAGCATATAGGGTAATCTTGCCAAGAGCAGAATGAGCCGGCCATGTGGCATTATATTGCGCCTAGATACAGTAAGTAAATCAATGGGAATAATATTCAGGGTAAATTAATACATATGGTTTTCTAAGATAGCGATCTGGATTCATCTGCCGATGCGGCGGTGTCAATCAAGCCTTTCGTCCTTACTCTGACAGCGCCTTGGCCCACCGATACCGGCATAGAAGTCACACCAACCCAGCTCTAACCTTACTCCAACATCAAATTTGGTTCTCTTTCCACAACACCATTCTCTTTTTAATAATTCAAACCACACAAATGGATACACACGTGTCTATACGACAGGCAGCTTCAGCGTCCGATATTGAAATTGTGTCGCATTGCTTTCGCACTTATACGGAATGGCTCGGCGAAGATTTGACACATCAGGGATACGCCGCCGAGTTTAGCAACCTTCCTGGAAAATATGCTTCGCCTAGAGGAGCCCTGCTGCTAGCCACAGATCCTACATCGGATTCTCCTTTGGGCTGTATTGCCATGCGACCTATCGACATACCGTCTGGGCATCCTGTATTGAAAGACGGAGCTGTGCGATGCTGTGAAGTAAAGCGCTTGTTCGTTTTCCCCGAAGCCCGAGGCCGTCAAGTCGCGAGAAAGCTTGTTAAAGAAATTGTTCAAAGAGCGGGTCAACAAGGGTATGAGTACATATTTTTAGACTCCCTGTCGCGGATGGAAGCAGCTATCCGTCTGTATCAATCCGAAGGGTTCGTGGAGACGGCTGCATATAACGACAGTCCGCTTCAAGGAACGGTATACTATGCTAAGCGATTGGGGGCTAAAGAATAGACGGAAAAAATGGAAAATGACAAAGTACGATACAACACCAAATATGACCTTGAACTTTATTATTTCCTTTGTAACTTGTGTATCCTTTGAATAGAATTGAGCATACCATCGGGCGGTCAGCTGCGGCAGAACCTTTTTGGAGACGAACACAGTGCCAGCTGGATGCGGCGTGGGCTACAGGTGAACCAACCGTGATTCTTTTCAGTAATAGAAGCAATTTGATATTGTGCAGGCAGAAACGAATGATCAATAAACAGAGTTATAGTTGTTCTGAGCACGGACCACTTGTGGCTGGTGACATCTCAGATCACACTGTGGCCACAAGTACCGCTTGCGACACAACGGGCGCTCAGACCCACCGAACATGTATCTCGCTGGCCTGGCTCAACTTCTATAATAGGACAGCGTCCTCCTCCAAACTGAAGGCCACTTTTGGACGAGCTTGCTCTTAAGATGACTTATAGCTTTTATTTCACGACTTCTCTCGTCCTAGGCTAATATGCCTTACATATCTAATATAAAAAGTAAGTCTCCTTTCTTTCTTAAAGCAAGACATCTACCGAATTCAGTGCCAGGTTCCTAAGTATTGCTGCTATAGAGGTAGAAGAAAAGAGCAAGACGAAACGAGATATTGTCCCTCGAATGGGAGGGAAAGGTATCGAAGACTTGAGTCTTGGAAGCTTGATGTTAGCGGTGCAGAGGGGGTGGTAGTCCTACTAGTCGCGCGCCTATTCGCGAGTTTGATCGCCCAGAATGGGGTCCAGTGTACACCCGTAGCAGCACACAGACGCCCAAGCTAGGCCAAAAAGAGGCATGGGCTACAGATGCCAGGTACGAGATCTGGGTGTCTGTGGGCAGGTCAGGTACCTGGCTGTGCCCACCTTCGAAGTCGAGGGCCTCGCCTTTTTGTGCCCTTTCCACGCTACCAAGACAACCATAGCTGTAGGCAGTCTCACTTGGATCGACGATGATAGTTGCGATGATAACTGGCAACCACTAGTTTCACAGTGCGAGCCAGATAGCCCAGCTGCAGAAAGCGCGTAGGCAGTCCAGCTGGTCCAGCCAGCCAGCTCCAGCGGAACCCAGCAGGGCTGCCATTCCTACCTCTTCATCGGTGGAATCCTCGTAAATCCTTCGAAACAACTCCCCCCAAATAGATCCATTACACGATTAAATAGCGGCTCATTTTGCTGAGAATGAGAAGGACTAAACTAATGAGTAACACAGAGCAACATGTTGTCATCGCCCCGATAGACTACTGGCAGTCTACACTTCAAGAGAAAGTCAAAGCGGCAGCCCTAAAGAAAGCCCCAGCGAGTAAATATACACCTGAGGAAATCGAAATAACTATAAGCGTAAACGATAGAAGCGAAGATGATATTATCCTATCATTTGCAGACTCTGTTGACTGGCAGCAGATCGCCGGAGTTTTGTCCAATTAGAGCCACCTTAACCGAGCTGGGAAGCGGTTAAAAGTGAAGATGGACAAGATTTATGTACTCATAATATCTGAAGAAGAAGCCAGAGGTCGCCAAGGAACCAAATCCCAGCATCGAGCTCTAGCAGCAGAAGCAGAGAGGGATAGAGTTGCTGGAACGTCGCAAGCATGGCGAGACACTTTCCCAATTTTTGAGTGCCCATAAACAGGATGCAATGTCGGCCCATATTGCACGCCTAAACCCGGAACCAACAAAAGGATCAGAATCGAAAGCGATTATATACAAATAATAAAAGACTTTATTAATACGGGCGGGATTATTGAATCACACGATGATATCCCACGACATACCCTTGACCTGATTGTCGAGCGATCTGAGATGAAGCAGAAGCCAGCGCCTACAACAGGTCCTGCTCGTCCCACAGGCTCCCACAGGCCCCCGTCGAGCCGCCCCCAAAGAAACGGCACCGACTGACATCCAGCCTCGAAAAGGAACTCGTACGCTATCGGGATTAGTCGCTTAGAAGAGCGGAAACTAAACCATACAGAGAATCCATACGGAAAGCAGTGAAAATAACGTATGAAAATATTATGGAATTGAATCAGATTGAGGAGAATCTATCTTGGGCGGAGAGATTCTTCATCGATAATAGAGTCGCGCTTAGAGGTGCCTGGTCGTGGGCTCACAACATCCCCCACTAGCGAGAGGAGGAAGGCGTAGAGCAGGTGGTTATAGAGGAGGCCTAATTAATTTTTTATACAGTGTCGGGCAAAATAACCTTAGGGAAACTTTCAACCTAATTAAATGAAAAAATAGCCCACACAATGTTAATAGTGATACTGAATATACGGTGTACCTGCTTACTAGGAAACTGTTGCGCCTGATTTTGGCTAGGCTAGGTCAAGGATAAGAATACACCTTCGTACAACGTAATCAATTAAGACCAATACTACAGAAATGAATGAAACCTTCGAATAGATCTATGATAACTATTTAGATTATTCTACTCCTCGTATAGCGTGAATAGGCTGCTACGTGGGACCGCTTAGCAGTGTAATAGTGCTGGTGCCTAAGGCCGCAAACCATGACATTTCAGGCGGCGCAGCCTTGCAAACCCCTCGTTTTGCCTGTTCATAAGCTGAGGCCTACTGGCTCCAAATAGTTGTAATTTATTCACAATCTCAGAGTACCCCAGATTATCTCATCAATGTCGATTAGCGTCCTTTGAGTATCCTGAACGCCAAACGGATAACTATGGATCTCCGACCCGCCTGTCCAGCGAGCCGTGATGGCTTCGAGATTGCTATTATCTGTGCCCTCCCCCTCGAAGCCGATGCCGTCGAAGCCCTTTTCGACCATTTTTGGGATGACGACGGCATTCTATTCGACAAAGCTGCTGTTGATCCTAATACCTATTCCACTGGCACCATCGGCCGCCACAACGTTGTGCTTGCATGCTTACCAGGCATGGGAAAAGTGAATGCTGCGATGGTAGCTAATAACTGCCGCGTAAGCTTCCCTAACATTAAGCTTGGCCTAGTGGTAGGCATCGCTGGAGTTGTGCCATTTGGCCCAGACGGCCAGGAGATTATTCTCGGCGATGTGATCATTAGCGATGCGATTATCCAATATGACTTTGGTCGACAGTTACCAGAGCGGTTTGCGCGCAAAGATACGCTTTTAGATTCACTTGGGCGGCCGAATACGGAGATACGAACGTTTCTAGCCAGTCTGAAAAGACTTCGACGCCTCAAATCTTTAGGCAGTGATATAGCCGAGCATCTTGCTACACTTCGAAAAGAATCTCAACTTGCCGCTACCTATCCCGGCGTTGAGCATGACAAACTTTTTGAACCAAGATATCGCCATCTTGGGGATAAAGACACATGTGACAAGGCGGGCTGTAATGGCAAGCTAGTTCCGCGCCACCGTCTACAGGCAAGCCCTGACTTATCGCCGACCCCGGCTATCCATTTTGGTTTGATCGCATGTGGTGACACGGTTATGAAGTCGGGGGAGGATCGCGATGTAGTGGCGGTTGCTGAAAGTGTGATCGCATTTGAGATGGAGGGAACAGGCGTGTGGGATGTGCTGCCGTGTGTTGTAATCAAAGGCGGCTGTGACTATGCGGATAGCCACAAGAATAAGAAGTGGCAGCGATATGCAGCAGCAACAGCGGCGGCATGTATGAAGGCATTTTTGAAGACGTGGGTGCCATCGGCAACAAAGCAGCCATCAACCGAAACTAGCTGCCCGATTGCAAAGCGTACGTTGTAGAAGATATCGTCGACTATTATCGCTAATAGACTGTAGCCCGTACCTTCTTCGTGCCGTTCGCGAATAATGAAGACTTTGTTGGCCGTGACGATAGCATCCGACTCCTCATGGACCTGACATTGGCCGAGACAAATACAAAACAACGCATGGCATTGTTTGGGATGGGTGGTGTGGGAAAAACGCAAATCTTGCTCAAGATTACCTACCTGATGAAGGATCAAGATCCGGAGCGAAATATCTTCTGGCTACCTGCGCACAGCATGGTGGGCTTTGAGCAGGCATGCGCAGGGTGTGTTGAGAAATTAAAGCTTGCCAGACCCGACAACGACGACCCTAAAGAAGTCCTTCGTCGATACTTGAGCAGCGACGATGCTGGCCAATGGCTTCTCATTTTGGACAATGCAGACGATGAAGATATTCTGCAGGGATATGACGATACGACAGGCATATACGCATACTTACCGCGCAGCCTGCATGGCCAAATTTTAATTACAACGCGGTCGCGGAAAATTGCGGTTGACTTCGCAAAGAAAAACATCATTCAAATCACAGAGATGGAACACAATGACGCAAAGAACTTGATGCTTTCGTCATTGTTATGCGAAGATTATATCCAAAATAAGGACGACCTGCACGAGCTGCTTGGACTGTTGACGAATTTGCCATTGGCAATCACACAAGCCGCAGCTTATATGAACATGCTTGACATATCTGTTGAAGAGTACCTCGTACTATCTCGTCAAGAAATGATGGATTTGATGCGCAACCGGCATGAAGACGATAACTTTCACGACGAGAGTCAATACGCGGTCGCCACGACGTGGCTTATTTCCTTTAAGCAACTGGAGAAGCAGAGTTCCGCTGCGACACGACTGCTTCGTTTCATGATATGGATACAACCGCAGGCAATTCCTATGTCAATATTGCCTGATGTAGGATCTGAAGGAAATCTCATCAAGGCAATTGGGCTGCTCAAGAGTTATGGGTTTGTTAGAGCCAGACCAGAACGCGGGATGTTTGACATCCATAGCCTAGTGCATATGGTTATGCGGTCATGGACAGTTGAGCAAGGTATTGATGCCGAAATAAAGACGGATGCAATAAATCATCTGAGTGGCATTTTTCAATCTGATGACTGGGATGTTCGGGAAACCTGGCGAGCTCAACTGCCTCATATACTTCATATATTAAATAATTTTCGGGAAACAGATCCTTCCACGGTGTTAGAGTTAGGCTACTGGGCGGGAAGATGTTTATATAAAGATGGCCAGATCAAAGAAGCGGCTACATTACTAGAGCATGTTGTCAAGATTCGAGAGACAACGCTGGCCGAAGACCATCCCTCACGACTAGCATCGCAACATGAACTTGCAAGAGCATACAAGAGTAATGGCCAGATCAAAGAAGCGGTGGCATTACTAGAGCATGTTGTCAAGATTCAAGAGATAACGCTAGCCGAAGACCATCCTAATCGTATTCGCTCAGAGACGCATCTCTTAGACGTTCTTGAACAAGTTTATTCCTAATTGAATATAGCGATACATCTTGCTTAATGTACTCAACTTCTTTTGCATGTTATATCTGACCATAGTTCTGGTTGTGATAGACATAAGGCTCTTCTACTCGACAAAGCCGACATTTAAGGGCATCTTAGATCCAATGTAGCGCAACGGGTCAGCCTTTCTAGCCTCATGCGCAATTCATCCGAGCTATGTACCCAAAATGCAGGCCCTCGCTCTCTTGGGCATGACTGCAAGCAGGCTAAAGGGCATCATCGCTAGAGTAGTTATTCACTAATGCACTCGCGGCTACAATAAAGTCTACAACTTGTGACTTACCTTCCATTCCCTTCCATTACTTTCCAAACCACACTTGTTTCTAGGTGGTTTATCGTGGCGATGCAAATGAGAGCTTTTCACAGTAAAAGAATATAAAGAAATGATTGTTAATTGATGAGAGATCTTAGGATAAAACGGGGATCTAGGAACAGAGTCGCAACATCGCACCGTTGGGTATAGCGGTGTGGCGAGACGGCAGGCAGCTGGAAGCCCGGTGCGGGTCGCACTGTTGATAGAAACAGCGTAAATTATACCTCAAAGAACCTCACTACTAGCAGTGAAATCAGGCTGTCAGTGCAATCAGTCGAAAGTTTAATATCCACTTCTGGCGGCTCTGAGATTATCGAAGTATTTCAAAGTCACAACTGAAATGGGGGGGAATTTTTAGGGAAATAGGAAGTAAATAGCAGGCTATAAGGCTATTTTACCCAAGACTGTAGATTAAACATTTTATTTTATAAATTTAAGCAAATATTTCTAGATCAGATACTCAATATAAATACCCAATTTCTAAAATAACCCTCTGCATTGAAGTTTCTCCAGTTCCTATTTTTATATACTTGTTTTTGGCCTAGATATTTAACGCATCGACAGAGAAACGCCTCAAATGAAAGCTCCGGCCGCCGCTCGTTATTCTACCTCTTTGGTATAAATCGCATCAAATCCGAGAAGAATTCTTCAATAAGATTGAGATCTGGCGAGTACGGCGGCAGAAACAGCACCTTGACACCCGCCGCTTCACACATAGACAGCACCTTCTTAGAATAATGAAAGGAGACATTGTCCATGATCAGGACAGACTTTGGAGCTGGGAACCGACCACAATATGGAAGTAGTTCCTTAATAAAATCTCGAAATACTAGACCATCAGTAGATCCATCGTAGACACGTACATAGAGCACCCCATCTTGTGCATATGCTGGCAGGATTTGGCGCTTCCTATCGCGCGCGAAGTTACCCTTTTGCATAGCAGGGAACCCCTTCGGTGCTCGTCCATGAGTAGTTTGGGTTGTAAGAAGATTGCAGCCGGATTCATCAATGAAGAATAACTGGTAGGATTTGAACTCTAATAGCTTCTTTATAAACCAGGCTCGGAGCAAAGGATCCCGTTGTTGCGCGACCCGTTGCTTCTTCTTCCAAGTAAAACCACCGTGAAGCCAGGACAAACTTACACAACTTAGAAACGGTTCGATCCCAAATCTCTTTTCCAGAAAGTCGATGGTTTGTTCTCTATCTATAGAGCAGTTTTCCTTTACCTTATCGGCAAGCACCTGCATCATTTCGTCGTTTATGATCTTCGGCCGGCCCAGGATCTTCGTCTTGGGGCTCTGGTTCTGCCATATCGCCGGTGGTTTAGTCGTAGTCTACGGATAGTCGATTCAGGGCGAAAGACGACGGTGCTGATCTGTGCATCAGATTTTCCAGTATTAAATCCAGCCAATATTCGTGCATGATCAGCTTCACTTATTGGTGGTGCCATAGTTGTGCATAACGCCAGTCCTGGCTGTAAGGCTTGAGGCGCCTACAGATACTTGCGCACAAGCGCCCGCTGTCCACAACGGACGAAAGAAGACATCTGCCACACGGTGTGCGTCCGGCAATACACTGTGCTGCGCCACATTAAAAGGTCCGTGCCCAGAACAACTACTACATGGATTTTTGATCATTTCTGCCGGCACAATACAAAATCGAAAGAGTAGCTTAGTATAAAGTGCAGTGTGGATTTTGTAATCAATGGAATTCTTGAGTTGTGGTATTGTATGTAAATGGGCCTAATTTCGCACATAAAACAAACACAAAACAAAACGGGCGCTGCCAAAGGGCGCTACGGGTGCTGCAAATAGGCCTGTAGACGCCTGAAAGAGCGCCTGTGGAAAGCGCCCGCAGTGGAAGCGCCCGTTGTTTGCGTGCAAATGGCGCCCGCTTATGTGCACAGCCACGGATGCGGTAGTCAGCAGAGCCACACTACCACTACCACTACTTTGTAGCAACAGTGGCAGCCCAGCAGCGAGAGCATCTTTGTCCCCGCCAGCGCCATCTCCATCTGCGTCAAAGGCACGCGTTGCCTCCCCACCGTCCATTCGACCTCTCCTCTCCTCGCTTCCATCCGCAATATCGCCTTCTCACCCCCCTCTCCCCCCCGCCCTATGGGCGCACCGCCGCCGTCGTCAATTGGATCCAAGCCATGGCTAATGCTTTGTAAATTCTTTGTTCGTCTCCTCAGCCCGCTCCCGGCCACACCCCCTCATCCGACCGCTGACCGTCTCTTCAGATGTCATAGATAGCGCCACCGCTCCTATATATAAGTACTACCTCTCCCGAGTGAAAACTTAACATGTCAAACACAAGATATCCTTCCGGCGCGCGCCAGGCTGGTTCGCCTCGAGTCAAGAACCGGGGTATGCTCTCCCCCCAAACACCCGTTCATGCTGCTAGCCGCATCAAGCTCACATCCAACAGTAGAAACGAAGGAGACGCTCTGTCGCAACGTGCTTATATACGGGCACTGCCGGTATGAGGACCAAGGCTGCACTTTTTCACACGATCAGAACAAAAACAACCAGCAAGACCTGTACGACTCGCACCTGCCCAACCGAAGCCCAGACGACGGACAGCTGACGTTGGATATAGAAACAAGAAATCTCTAAACGTCGAATCACCCTCCTTCACCCCGGCGAACATACAATCCTCCGCAGCCGCCAAAAAGGCCACTTTTACGGCCCAAGTTGCTGGCGCTGCGGCTTTCACGCCTCGAACCGTCGGAAGTAAGAACGCGCTGCCATCGCCGCTTTGGGCGCATCATGCTAATAGAGCCGCCACAGCTGCCACCCCGACTGAACAGGATCCTAGCGCAATGTTTAACCCAGGCAATATCCGCGAATTTACGCCGACCTTCGAAAATTCTACCCCTGCCCCCAACGGCGGCGTCCAGGATGCCAACCAGTACGATCCTTATGCCATGGCCGCGGTTGGCCAAACGCTCCCTGCCGCGCAATTCAACCCCTACGCTGAAGACCCGACAGGCATGGGAGCGCACGGCTCTACATATTACCAAAACCAAGCTGCATTTGCCGCACCACTGCAGCCGCTCCAGTATCATCTTTACGCACCCATCGGACCGTACAAAGACGACCTGCTACCCTTCCACCGTCTTACACATGACTTCTTCATGCCAGAGAAGCTCCGTGAGGAAATGCAAAAGAAAACAGAGGCTGCTTTGCAAGTCATGCCCAACTCTCAATTACCGCAGCTAGAAAACTACCACTCCCTTGTTGCTCTCGATACCTCCGGCAGGAAGAATGTCTCCCTTTTTGGCTACACCACATGGGTCTATAAAGCAACATCTATGAAAAACGGTCATATTTACTGTTTGAGAAGAATTGAGGGCTTCCGACTTACCAGCGAAGACGCCATTCGCTCTGTCGCGGCCTGGCGAAAGGTCAGCAACGGCAATGTTGTTACAGTCCACGACGCCTTCACAGCCCGAGCCTTTGGAGACAGCTCCCTTATTTTTGTCCAAGATTATCACCCCCTCGCTAAGACACTGACCGATGTGCACTTGACCCCTACGCCTGTGCATGGCGGCCGATTCCAGCCTAAGCCGCCCATCTCGGAATCCGTCATGTGGGCATACATCTCTCAGATTGCAAATGCGCTGAAATCAATCCATTCAAACGGATTAGCGGCACGCTGTATAGACCCCAGCAAAATTATCCTCACAGATAAGAACCGCATCCGACTTAATGCCTGCTCAGTTTTGGATGTTTTGCAGTATGACCCTCGACGCACCGCTACAGAGCTGCAGCAAGAGGACATGGCCAATTTTGGTCGCACAATGCTTTGCCTTGCAACTGGCACTCTACCGGCCATTGTTAGCAGCAACATGAAAGCTCTAGTTGATCAAATGGGCCGAACATATTCGCCGGAACTACGGGATACTATTACTTGGCTAGTGGCGGCGCCGCAGCCCAACGCTACCAAAACCATTGACGATTTTCTGCGAGGCATCTCGCTGCACCTAGTCACTACGTTTGATCAGAGCCAGCACCAAGCAGACGAATTAAACAGCGAACTGTATCGAGAACTCGAAAACGGACGTGTTGCGCGCCTGCTGATGAAGTTAGGCACCATCAATGAGCGCCACGAATTTGAAGGGGATGTTGCGTGGTCTGAAAACGGTGAGAGATATATGTTAAAGCTCTTCCGGGACTACGTATTCCACCAAGTGGATAGCAACGGCAAGCCTGTTTTGGATATGGGCCACATGTTGCGGTCCCTCAATAAGCTAGACGCGGGCATAGACGAGAAGATATGCCTTACAAGCCGCGATGATCAGACAAGCTTCATCGTGAGCTACAGGGAGCTCAAGAAGCAATTGGGCAACGCCTTTACTGAGTTGCAAAAAGGTGGAAAGCAGACCAGGGGTCTGTAGAACCAGACACTCCAGCCACACCCAGCGCAACAGGCTCCACAGCAGGATGGAGGAGAGCCATTGCAGCAGAACCATGGCGAGCCAAGCTGGCAACCGCAACAAGAACAACAGCAGCAGGTGGGATATGTACATAACGAATATCCTTCGAATATGTATGGCCAGCCGGCCATGGGCCTGTAGAACCAGGCCTATATAAATACCGGCTGGCAAGATAACTGGCAAAGCAACTGGCAGCAAGGCTACATGGGAGGGGGCATGATGAATCCGCTGATGCCTCCTGCGGAAGTCCAACCAAATCAAGGGGCTTATCCAGTTGACTACTCTCATTCTCCATACCGCGGCCGTGGTCGTGGCCGCGGTTGGGGTCGAGGCCGAGGCCGAGGTCGTGGTACTTGGACCTGGCACGCAAGTCACCATCCAACTCCATTGGCTATTGAGGCTGGTCCATCAACACCACTATCTCATGGACATCCCCATATTCCAGAGAACCAACTCGAAATCCCCACACCAAGCTAGCTGGGTATTTGGAATAGCACGGGTCTACTGCTAAGGGCTCCTTCAACTGATGTTGTTGACG
This sequence comes from [Torrubiella] hemipterigena, assembly GCA_000825705.1. Taxonomy (NCBI): domain Eukaryota; kingdom Fungi; phylum Ascomycota; class Sordariomycetes; order Hypocreales; family Clavicipitaceae; species [Torrubiella] hemipterigena. The sequence goes on from CDHN01000003.1 coordinate 4,399,893, forward strand.
TTTTTGTATGCAGAGCGAGGACGCGCATCTTTTTTTTGTTTCAATTTTGGATCTTTATTTATCAAAGTGCAGACGATTCAGGGAATTGTAGTTAGTTGTTCAGCCGTTAAGCGAGAATGCACTAAGCGAAATAAAATACTTATTTAAAAACTTATTAACACCATGCGCCGCTATACATTATCAGTGAAGAAGAAAGGGAGCAAGCACCACGTATCGGGATTTGTAAAGGCTTTTTATTGTCATGACGGCATCTATGCGGTATTCTATGGCAACTAGAGGTGAAGTTTGTATTTTCTTTTTTGTATTTTAGATTCGTTTACTCGTCTTCTGCTTGCACGAACGGGTTGGCAATCTCCTCGCTTCCATCAATGGGGCTGATGAGCACGAGCAGCGTGCCACGGGCGACGACGAGGCCAAGCGGTCGTTTCGATTCGTTGCCATCCTCATCTACATTAAAATCACAACTTTTAGCCAAAACATTGACACTTATGGCGCGTCGTAAACATACCTCTGACGGTCTCCTGGACGTCGTCGAGTACCAGGTTCATGAGCGCATCGTAGCCCTTGAGCGTGCCGACAACTACATAGTCACCATCTGTTAGCCAAACCCTTCTTTGCATCTTCCCATGTATACCATACGCACCTTCACGGCCGCCGTTGAACTTGACGGTGATTTGCTTGTCCATGTACTTTGCGAGATCGAGAATGTTTTCCTTCTTGGGCTTCTCGCCCTGCTCACGGTTACCCTGGTGGCCACCGCCGCGGCCGCCTCTTCCACCGCGGGAGTTGTTGCCGTCGCCTCTGCCGCCGCCGCCGCCGCGACCGCCTCTATGAGAGCCTCTGTCGGCCATTGTGTGAGGTTGGAGTTTGTTTCGCGAGCACGTGGACTGGCGGTGTGTTTCTGCGTCTGCGGGGCTCGGCGCGCGGTGCTGTTGGTGTGTCGCGGATGGAGGAGGGTTGGAGATATCTTGTTGCGCAGGAGCGCGTGGTGAGGAGCGGTGTGATTGGGGGCTGTTGGATGGATGGACGTTTTGGAAAGCTGGTTTGAGGGCGAAGCGAAAGCCTTGAGGTTTGGAGATCGCGGTAGTGGGGAGGGGTTGCTGTTTTGGGTTTAGTGCGGGCAGCCAGGCTGGTAGGCAGGTTGAGCTTGGTGTGAGTTGGCCTGGGAAGATGTTATTCATGCCAATTGCTATGGATATATAGGGAAAGTATACCATTGATGTTGGTGTGCATAATGAAATTTATCTAGAATATTTTAGATTATTTTATCGTGGTGGAAGCCTGTGGTTGTGGATTACCGTGTAACTGCTGCACATATTAGAGCTCAATCGGCTTTGGTTTGCACACGGTTTCGGCGCCATTGAGAAATGAGGAGTAAAGAATATGAAAGACATATTGTATAAACTCTTCTACTCGTGTAGAGGTATCCAACCGATGCGTTTGAACCCGTGTTGACTCGTGCCATTATACTTGCTCACTTATCGTGGAGGCAACCCAACTTGGAGATATGATTCGGCGACACTAGACGGATAAAACTACTCGGCGGGTAACGCCCACCACGGAATTAAACACTTGCCGTCTATTTTGCGGATATTAGCACAAGGCACCAGTTCTTCTTACTGCCGATATTACTCCCGGAACCGCTTCAGAAAGAGCGTCTCCCACAAACCGAAGGCCACCAAGTCCCGCCATCGACTAATCAACAAACAGGTCAGTGACAGTTTCACATAACGTCCCCGGGAGTTGGGGGCCAAAGCTTTGACAGATAGAGATAACATGGGATTAGGATTAGGTAACCACAAGAAGCTGGTGTGCTTCTACTTTAGCTTCCTCTCCGGATGCAACCTTCCGGGCACCATTGGGGCGGAGAGGAACAAATTAAGCATTTGTGTCTGCGCAGCAGCCCACAATGCTAAGCAGGCCCTTTCGCGGAGGGACCAGTGGAGCAACAGCAGCACGCAAGCGTGGCGCAAGCTTGAAATTAGGCCCGCGCTCCAGGCGGGGAGGGGGGCGGCACTACCCCCGGAGAGGCGCTGTACCGGGCAGTTAGTAGCGTTGAAGGAGCGCCTGGAGCAGCAAAGCCAGGGGCCGGACTGGCCGAGTTTGGAGGGGGGTTCTAGGCTACGGCGCGGACACTAACAGAATTCTAGACGCAGAAGAAAAAGAAGAAACTATACTTGGTGTCCGCGGACTGCTTTATCCAGAGCGAGACGTGCAAGTACAGTCGAATGGCCAAGCCTCGCTTAAAGAAAAACAGGAGCTGTTTGTTCTGCCTCCGCGGGGCTCGAAAGATGACGAGATAATCTCCAGGCGCGTTTCAGAGGCCTGCAGGCGGCGGTTTCATCGCGGGCTCCAGCAAACAATGGGTTCTTTGTCCATTGGGTCCTCCTACTGCTAGCCAACTACGACTACCGAACCAAGGATTCTGCCTGCATCCTTCTCCTTTGTGGGCGGGCGGCTGTTTGTACTGATACATGGCAGGCCCCGATTCGTCTTATCGGCTATTTCATTTATTTATTTTCTTCGAGTTGTCTTCTGCCGACAGCAAAGAGGCGAAAACCCGAAAATGATGAGCCACACACCCAGTATATTGGAACTTGCCGGTAATACACCTTGCCACCACATGCAGTAGCCCCAAGGTCAAGGCAAAAATCATGGAGGGGGCCTGTCATTGGATGGGCAGTGTGGCATGGAAGCTTGGAATCTTGCCGATCGAAATGGTCACCAGATGGCGGATGGGCTCACTGGGGTTCGAGCGTAGCAGTTTGTCGATGTGCTCTGCCGAGGTGACCCTTTCCTTTGGTGTTAATTTGTGTATTTACATGAGTAGATGTATTCTTCATCTGTAGTCAGGGACTAAGTGTAGATGCTCTGTTTCTGGATGGGCTGGGCTGGGCTTGGCTTGACTGGGCTGACTGACTGCCGCTGTGTAATACTGGGAAAAGAAGCAAAGAAGCAAAATAGAAGGCCGCCGTCGTCTTCCCTACCTCCAAGCGGTCAATATGCACAAGGGGGGCAATGGCCGGTGTCGCTGTGGCTAGGGGTCTCCAGTTAGCAGCAAGCAGGGGAAATCCTTTCCTCTTACATCGCTGAGGGGGCCGCAAGTGGCCACGACAATTGGAAGCAGGTTTCTCGATGCCGGTGCAGTTTAACTTTGTCTGCATCGGTGACGCTCAGAACCCCGGGCTAAATTAGCACGGCCTTTGCTCTTTTTCCTTTTGCTCTCTTTCTAATGTAGGCGCCGCCGCTAAGCAAAATCTGACTGTTAGTGTACACGTCCAGTGCAGCTGAAAGGCCGCCGTTCCAGACCGTTCCCATGTTTTGTCGCACGCACCCTGAATCGTCACTTTTTTCTGTGTGCTTGGTGGAGGACTGACTGCATGGCTCGCTGTGGGCGGGACGTCAAAGCTCCTCTCCCGCTCTTAGCTTCCTCCCCCATCTGGTGCTTTGCTACTAGTTGCTTACCAGATCTTCTGGGAGCTAATTACACCAAAAAGGAAAAACCGCATAACGGGCCAATAACGATAATGGCTGCTGCTGCTGCTGCTGCTGACAGTTTGTGGTTGGTAGTTCTAGACCACCTGCGGCATGGCCGTCTTTTGTCCAACAGCCACGCCGAAAGCCTACGGCAACGAACGCCTCAGTTAGAGGGATGGGATGGGATGATGGATGGAACACTGATACAGGCAAAAGACTTGTACTGTACTGACTGCAACTCCGGTAGTTGACAGTGAGAGAACGCGAGAGAGGCAAGAGAGCGCAAGAGGGGCAAAAGCCAAACCGCTAATACCGGACGTTTTGCCATGTCTAGAACACACCTAGCAAAGATAGATGGAGCAATTCCGCTCTTTCAAGTCGGCGAGAGGTACAGAGACAAAGGATCGACAGCCCTAGCTCTTCCCCTGCAGGCCAACGTCGCGCGCGCAACACGTTTTAGCTCCCCAAAGGACAGGCCTTTGGAATTGGCGCGGGCCCGCTGCGAGAGCACACGATCAGCGCTTCGCCTCAGTACTTGTGCGGCGTTGTTGTGCTGCCCCCGCCGCTGAAGGGTGCTTTGCCCCACTAGCTACTGTGGTGCTCCGGCGTGGGCCTTTTTTCTTGGTTCGTTCCAGGTGCTCTCTGGCTGGCTTGCTTTGCTTGCGCTGTCGCCTCACCTCGCTCTCGTTACGTTTAAAAAAAAAAAGAGAGCTAAAATTAACGGACAGTAGCAAAGCAGGCAAATAAAGCAGAAATCCTATCTTCTTCTTTCCTTTTGCATACCTTGTCCCTCTCTCTCTTCCCTCCTACAGTCCATCTCCCTGGAGTCTTGGCTGCTGCTAGCTACGACAGTTCCTAGACGATACGCCTATACAGGAACAAGCTTTTAGGCCTGGACAACACTCACCTGGGCTAAATTATACACAACTCCATGCACTACACCACCAGCCGGCAGCTCAGCTCCTCCAAAGAAGAGTAATCAGCAAGCACGCACGCATTTTACCAAGGAACACCGGTCAACACACGCGCCTTTACAAGCTCTTTTTTTTTGGAACTTGGACCTTTTGAGAAGACATTTCGGCAGTGTTGGCGAGCACAACAGCAGCTTTGCTCTTCACCACGCATTGCTCGTTTCTCCCAGTCGCATCTTCGGAACTTCGTTCTTTTCGCTACTTTCTCCAACAGCCGCCCCCAAGAACAAGACACCCGCTGCTGTTTCTCCCCTGGGCCCGCCCACGCCCGCCATTGTTGTCGCAGAGGGCCCCCGCCTGTTGCTCGCTGCTGGAACCACCTAGCCTAGCCCAGACCACGCGAACCGCCGCCCGCTATCCCCCCCGCCGCACCTTAATATCTGGACTAGCACGCACCCGCCCACCAAAAACACCACCCACTCACACTACGTGCCGAACCAAGCTTTCCCTGTTACAGAGCCAAGACTGCAAGCTTCGCAAGGCCAAAACGGCTTCAACGGGCCATGGCTCAACCGCCCGATGTCGACAACAAGCGCAAGCGAAGTGTTGAGGGTAACTCGCCCATGGGCTACCACTCGTCTCAGCATCCGCAGCAAGGTACGTTTGGTCAAAAAACGGAGGGTTTAATACCAAAATCCGCCTTTGCTCGTGGGTAGCTTACTACCAAGCAGCAGCAACATTTTGTCCCTTTTTTGCCCATGTGTAGAGCTAACAGCTTGCAGCGCAACCACTTTCTATAAACTATCTTCCCCGACACGGTTCCGAACGACTCTCGCTCATACATGGCGATGCGGATACTTTTGCTGATATTCTGAATCTACTGGGCGAATACGAAGGTAAGTCGGCGGAGCTCTCACTTGACTCTCAGTTGCACTCAGAGGCGGGAAATGCGGCGCACAGCAACAGCTAACCTAATCTGACCAGGCGTTCTTGACCGACACGAGAGTCTTGCGGCGAATCTTGGAGCAAAGCTTACCGGGCCGCGTATATTAAAAGGTATCGAACGCTTCTTTGACGGCCCCATCAAGACGAATTCTTCACAGCCCTTTGGAACACAAATCAGCTGGATCGACGTGGTGCAATTTGCAAAGGCTAGCCCAAACGACTTTGTTCTCTTGACCCTCCCCGATGGCTCGCGATGCTGCCAGTTTCATTGCAAAGGCACCCAAGTCGAAATATCCGAAGATGATTGGCGCTTAATATCCTCGGGTGCCTTGGATCGCTTCCCTCTGGAGCACCCGTTTGAGGAGGACGAGACGGCCGAGCTAGCCACACTAGACATTCTCGAACAGCGCACATCCGTCCTCTATAAGAAAGCAGACGAAGTGGCCGCTAGAGCACGCATACTACACCATCGGCTAGGTCAGAGGAAACATGATCTTGCCAGAAGGAGAAATCCTGACGACAGTCCCGGGAGCAGCTATCGCTCACCAACGGCTGGTACGAGGCCAATGGGCACTGGCGCTTCATACGATCTGCACGCCGATTTGCTACAGCAGTTTATGAATGCCTCGTCGTCGCTTTCACAGTCGAGATCTGCGTCCATTGCTGGTGTCTCAACGCCTAGCGTGGTTCCTGTCTCCCCATCGCTGCACTCACCTCACCACCACCATCTTCCATCCCTCTCCAACAGAACTGTCTCCTACCAAGAAACGCCCACCAACACAAACATCGACCACCGTGCCGAATTTATTCGATCTCTGGTGAACCAAAAGATGGACAGACTTGCCAAGGGAGAAATAATCAATCCTCCATGCGATCGATGCCGCCGTCTCCGGCTACAATGTGTGCGTAATCTGACTGCTTGTCAAGGATGCACCAAAAAACATGCCAAATGCAGTTGGAAGTTTGTGAGCGAGGAAGAGGCGACCAGGCTCAAGCAAGAAATGGGTATTCGTGTTGATATGGATCTGGATGCGGAACCAAACCGTGAGCTTCCGGCCCTTAGAGACGGCCTGCTAGCTAGAGGCTTGGATGGCCAACCTTCGCAAGCCATGGAGTTGGTTTCCCGCCCCGAAAGCCGAACCGATATCGACGTACGCAATTCGACGCCATACAGCCCGGACCATCTCTCCAGCGCAAGATCTGACCACAGCATGGAGGGCGGCCGCATTAGCCTGCCTCCTCCGAGTTCCGGATTCGCTGGACCACCGCCTCCTCGGCGAGACCCTTCGCGACTGAACCAGATAGCCTCCATCATGACGCCGTCTGACTACTATGCACAGAATCACGGCTATGGAATGGGAGGACCAGCTGGCCCAGCTGCCCAACACATGACCCGTCCACCCTCGCAGTGATACTACCACTCGAGGCTTGTATGATTAGATGAAAATGGGAGCATCGTCCGTGCGATGTTCCTCATGATTTTACTTTTTAACGAATGGACGCCAGTCCTAGGTTAGCTATTGTCCTTTGCACTGCTTGCAGCGTCGCTTTTCTTTTGGTTCACGTATCTGGCAGAAAACGACGAGAGCTGTATTACTACACGATTGATACATGTGCAGACATATATATTAGTATATAGACAAACCCATGATACCCATTGAAACAATTTCTTTCTGTATTCGTATATATTTCTCACGTGTCATATTTTCCTGTATATATTGATTACACGAAACAATCTTGTGTTCCTTTCCGTGGCACTATAACCTGTTCTTCATGCGCTATAAGTCTGTCGCACAATGGCAGCTGTTGCCCCTGCAGCCCCACTCGGCCGGAACAACGGGCGCCACGGCTCTTCTAGGAAAAAAGGGTGGTGCAAGGCAAAGGGTACGTACCTTTTTTGGGTGTCGGCCAGTGTCGGGGGGCCAAAGGAAAAAAAAAGTTGCTGCACCAGATCAGGGAGGTAACAGCACGCTTCTCCTTTCACGACTCTTCTCCTGGCAACCACCTTCATAATTCATGTCATTCGTTTTACGTTATATGGCCTACCGAATAATTTGTGACGATTAATATCAGAGATACAACGAGTCGACCGCGACACAGCTGACGCAGCCAAATCGAATCCGTTGTCGCATTCATCACCCCCCGACTATCCCGAATTCCACCAAAGCGCACATCATATCATGGCGCAAAAGCAGACCACGTTCCCTCCGGGACATGATGACACAAGCCCTTTCCAACACTCACATTCGCCCGCCGAACATGCCGCGCTGATACAGTCGCGCGAGACGGGCGACATCCTCCCAGACGACACGCCTGTGAAAGGAGGAGTCAAGGCTTTGCCGTTTGCAAAGTCCTGGGTGCACTTTATGGCCGGAGGGTAAGTCGACCACATCATTGGAGTGAGATTGACCAGTAGTCTAACATGTAGTAATAGTGTCGGCGGAATGACTGCTGCCACCCTGACCGCACCCCTCGACGTGCTCAAGACTCGACTGCAATCCGACATCTACCAAGCCCAGCTCCGAGCCTCGCAAACCATGCAGGCGCAATCGCGAAATCCCATCCGCGCCGCCATGTACCATCTCACAGACACAATACGCATTCTCGGTGTCGTCCGACAGACAGAAGGCGTCAGCGCTCTCTTCAAGGGCCTCGGCCCCAACCTGGTCGGTGTTGTCCCTGCGCGAAGCATCAACTTTTACGTATACGGCAACGGCAAGCGAATCCTAGCAGAGAACTGGAACAACGGCCTCGAATCGCCGTGGGTGCACATGCTTGCCGGTGCTGCTGCTGGTATCACCACCTCGACAGTGACCAACCCCATCTGGATGATCAAGACGCGCCTACAGCTCGACAAGAACATGTCGGAACGAAGCGGCGGCGAGATGCACCGCCAGTACAAGAACAGCTACGACTGCACAAAACAGATTCTCAAGGAGGAGGGCGTGCGCGGCCTGTACAAGGGCATGAGTGCCAGTTACCTCGGTGTCGTCGAGTCTACCATCCAGTGGGTCATGTACGAGCAGCTCAAGGCCTACCTTGCGCGCCGTGAGGTTCTCATTGAGCAGTCGGGCCGCGAGAAGACGAAGCTGGACTCCGTCGTCGACTGGATCGGAAAGCCCTTTGCTGCTGGTGGCGCCAAGCTCTTTGCTGCCATCCTGGCCTACCCACACGAAGTAGCCCGCACGAGATTGCGACAGGCCCCCATGGCCAACGGCCAGCTCAAGTACACTGGACTGATTCAGTGCTTCAAGCTCGTCTGGAAGGAAGAGGGCATGATGGGTCTGTACGGTGGCCTCACGCCGCATCTCATGCGTACCGTGCCCAGCGCGGCCATCATGTTTGGCATGTACGAGGGCATCTTGCGCCTCTTTAACACTCCGGCATAAAGTGGCCGCTGAGTATGGAGCCTGAGTTGGAAAAACCACAACGACAACCTGTAACAACAGCATTACTTTGATAGACCCATTCTCACACTTGTATCAACAACTTACAACTTTTTGTATATACTTGCCAGGCGACTGGGAACCAACCAACCAAAACAATGGAAACTTTGGGGACGAAATGAAACTATAGAGCTGGGACGTTGGGAGGCAAAGTAGTTATGAAGTATCTATGGAGGGCGAGCCAAACCGGCTGTTAAGACGGGCAGAAGACGCCGACAACTTACTTCTCTCACTTCTCCTGTAATTCAAAATATTTCTTCTCTATACAAAGTCCAAACTGGTGTAAATTATGCTTTTGGGAAATTGTTCTGTTAATTGCCCTCTTGATAAATGTAGAAGCCGGTCTTCCGCCAAGCACACCACCAACAGTGAGTGGCACGGCACTGCCAACCAGCTGTCAAACTCCACCCAACACTTGGCAGTGAGACGTCATCCAGAGCTAAAGCCCTCACGAGCAAATATCTGCACTGCCCTCTTCATCTCCTCAGTCTTTACCCTCGTCCCACCGGCAATACCAATTTCTCACAATACACTGCCCCCTTTGCACTATAATTATCTTCTCCAACTCACTCAGTGGACGCCCGTCGCGTGTTCCGCCCTCACCGCCATGCCGTGGAAAGACAAGTTCAATAAGCTTCGCAATGACCTGGACAACATGATCTCGCCGGGCTCAGCCCCCCAGAATCAGGGATACCCATATCAGCAGCAGCCGTATTATCCCCCACCGCACCAGCAGTACCCTCCGCAGGGCCAGTACCCCCCGCAGCACTATCAACCGCAGTATCATGCCCCTCCACCCCAACAACATTACTACAACTCACAGCCACCACCACCACCATCTCATGGTCCGGGATATCAGCCTCCGCCTCCACAAGGGTACTACGGCCCTCCTCCCCCCATTCCGCCTCACCCACCAGCAATCCCTCCCCGGCCGCCTGGCGATGAAGCACCGCCTGTGCCGCCTCATCCGCCGCAACCCCGCGCTCCACCAGAGACGTACTGGTCCCCGCGATTCTCAACAGATACGCCAATTAGTAGAGACTGGGATGCTAAACTAGGTAATTCTAACGGCTGGGGCAACAATGAGCTGCAGCATTACACTGCCGAATCACAAAACTCCTTCCAGTAAGCGACTACTCACTACTACTACTTTCTCAGTTCTGATGGCTAACCCACTAATAGCACTCCGGATGGTAAGCTTGTACTTCGTGCTATAGCAAACTCGTCTGCATCTGATCCATCACAAAAGTATACTTCTGCTAGATTGGTGTCCCGCTTCCCGCTGACCCGGGATCGTGGCGTGTTGTCTGCCCGTATCCTGTCGCCCTGTGCTCCGGGTATCTGGCCGGCGTTCTGGCTATTGCCCGCTGAGCCATTTTCTTGGCCAACAGACGGCGAGATTGACATTGCCGAGACCTGGAATGGCGACTGTGAGAATAGGTCATGCTTGCACTGGGGCCAGCACCATGAGCCGTCCAAGCATAGAGTGCTTGGCACCAAGATCCCTGACATGCGAGACCGCGCTATCAACTACGAGTTCGCATGGGACCAGCCTGGAGGGCAGGCTGGGCGTGGAAGAATGATATGGTACATTGATGGAAGGCCCGTTATGAAGGCAGATGTCCCTGCAGGCACACGACCATTACGAGAAATGACCATTTTGTTAAACATAGCCATGGGAGGTAATGTCTGCAAAGGCCAGGTACCAGCAGACGGGTGGTATGATATGGTCGTGGTAAACATGGCTATGAAGAGCGACCTTGACGGTGGATGGGAGAGGTTTGATCGTGATTGGGGATTTACCCCAAATGGAAATACGTATTAGTCAATCGCAGCGAGGGCTGGGCGGGCAAACTGTTAAGCGAGCGTCACATGCAGTCGCTCCGTTTTATACAACATCAGCCGATGATCTACTTAGTGGGCTAATTACCGCCTGGTTCACCTACCAAACCCCTGACCTTGCCCGAAAATCAAAGCTGGCAAACGAAAGCGAGCATTAGGGCAGCAGACACCGCCGCCGGAGACTCCGCGCATCGGTTGCGGGCCGACCTGCCGCAGCCGATGGGTGGCAATTCTCGTCGAATCAGCGGCTGGCGCCAGCATTATCAGCGCTGCTATTGCGTGAATTAACCGACGCCTCTTATCTATTAATGGAAAATCCCGAACAGATTTGGTCGGATTCAACAAAAATGGCCGGAGCTGTGAAAAACACTAATTATGGGTTTACGGGATTGCACGCTCGGTGCAGCCTGTAAACTGTACACTGCTACATACTAACCCTGATGCTGCTGCTGTTGACCCCAGACAAGAAAAATGAAGAGAGACTCGGAAGGCGCGCACGATCGCCAGGCCAAGCGCTTTCAGGTACCCAGGGCTTGTGACAGATGCAAGAGCCTGCGGCGCGGGTGCAGCGAGAACCGGCCCTGCAGACGCTGCGTCAAGGCTGGGTTAGGGGACGAGTGTGTGGCTTCGTCCTCTGCCGTCCTCTCTCCAGGAAATCTGCCCTTTGCCGAATGGGAGGAAGCTCTTCGAAGGATTCGAGACTTTGTCGAGGATGAAGAGCTGGTGAAACGTTGTATAGATCGCTTCTTTGATCTCTTGCATCCCACCATCCCTGTTGTTAGTCGCCAGTATGTGGACCATCTCTTATCAGAGGCGGGCTCTCCGACCGGTGGTTTGGAGGCAAGATGTTTGCTTGCAGCCTTATCAGCGCAGGTTATCTTGCAAACAGACGACGTTGATGGTGTGTTTCACGACAATATCTTGCCAGACAAGAATGGCCCGTTTGCCCGAACCCTGTTCTGCAGCGCTTTGCTGGGCTATCACAGCCTGCCCAGGCTGACCATGCCTGGCCTCGGGCAATGCCTTTTGGTTTTCTTTCTTTATACTTGTCATATCCGTCTGTCACAGCATGCTCAGGCATTTCTATTCCTTCGGGAGGCTACCACGCAGCTCATGGTGTTGAAGCTGCGCGACGAAGATGCACCGTGGAAGTCGCTGATGTCTAACCTCTTCTGGGTGCTGCTGGTATCGGAAAGGTCGCATGCCATTCGATACTCACGACCCATTACTCTTCAAATCACGAGCGAGACACCCTTGCTGGACGATCTTGGCGCGGAACTGGAGCCCTTTCGCGCACTGGCTCACTTGTTTGAGCCCATCGATTCACATCTTGTTGCAGCCTTGAACAAAGAGCAACTCGGCACGCCACCGTCACACCTGCATCTCAATCGAGTCGAAGCTACTATAAACAACGCCATACAGTCGACTACGAACGTTAAGCCAGGCCAAACAGCAGACCTGCACATAACGCAGCTATGGTTGAGGATAGTGCTGTGGAAGCTTCGGTTGCGCTTGGGGTATTTGTCAAATCATCCCGATCAACCAAGTGTCACTTTTCGATATCCTGTAATTGTGGCAAACGACTTGGTCGATATCACGAGACAGCTTCCACTGGACAGTATCCAGATGCACGGAGGAGGGATAACAGAAAAGGTGTTTGATATTGCATCCACGCTGGTCGATGTGCTGGCTGGAGTCCCGAGCCCTCTACCAACGATGATATACACTCCAGGGGGTAGCAGCATCAGGTCTCGAGAAAATCTCAGATTTCTTAGAAGCTTGATTTTGCAATTACCTGACGGCCCGACGATATACGACGATTTGATACAGACACACATCAGCCAAACCATGCCGGGATTATTAGAATAGGAAAAAAGGTTACTAGACTACAGAACTGCAAAGTTCAATGGATTTCATGCGACTTGATTCTTCAAAATTTGAGCACTTTGATTGTGCGTCATCTGGTGTCTGTCAATCGGGTATTATAGGAACCGCGGGAGCTAGCCCGATTTGGCCGTATGCGCCGCTACGTTCGCCTCAGCTGAGGATGTGGAACTATATCAACGCCACTACCGCCATCCATCGCCCTCTCCTTTAATTGTTTATCTCATACTTGATATATTCAAATCGACAATAAAGGATACTTTTATTACTGCAATGATACGACAAAGTCCGGTTTCGGCTATACGGCGCTTCTCTACGCAACCGACAATCGATCGCATCAATCAGACCATTCGACTACCAGATGGTAGAACCCTTGGATTTGCCGAGTACGGAGCGCATAATGGTCGCCCATTGATATATTTCCATGGGTATCCGTCTTCACGAATTGAAGCAAAGCCGATTGACAAGTATGCCAGCCGCCATGGCATTCGCGTCCTTGCCCTCGACCGTCCCGGATACGGATTATCGTCGCCACAGCCTGAGCGAACTATGCTAGATTGGACAAAAGACGTGGAGAGTTTCGCAGATGCCATGGATATTAAGAAATTCGCTATTCTCGGAACCTCGGGGGGTGGACCATTTGCTGCTGCTTGTGCCTATGCTTTACCTCGACAACGCCTGACCAGTGTCGGTCTCTTCGCGTCAGGGCCGCCTTGGGCAGCTGGTAAACAATACATGACGCGAACACGGAGAATGGCATGCTTTTTGGCACACAAGGCACCGTTCATTCTAAAGCTCATTTTGGATGGTGTGTTAGCTTTTGGCCGCTGGCTTACATCGCGGACGTTTGTCACCAAGCGCATACATACGTGGCTGGAAGCCGTCAATGCAAAACTTGCAGCAGATGCGAAGGATGCATCGAAGCCCTTTGAGCGAGACGAGACGCCAGTTGCCCAACAAAGAGAATATTTAGTGGATCTGATCCTAGGGGAGCCTTTTCGACAAGGCACAGGCGCAATGACGCGTGAAACCAAGCTTCTTTCAGCACAGGACTGGGGCTTTCCCTTGGAAGATACTACATATCCTATCCAGATTTGGCATGGCACGAAAGATGTGAATGCGCCGATAGAGGCGATTCGGTATTTGGCGGAGAAGATGCCTAATGCGAAGCTTACCGAGTTTGCGCAGGATACCCATTACACCATGGGGACTAAGATGGATCAGGTGGTTGAGGAGCTAATGGCGACTGATAATTCGGAGTTGAAATAACTGTCGTTGACAGAGCCATTGGCGGTGTATAGTAACAGCAATCCTTGTACAATAGACATATAGCGCGCGCCTCAGAGGCAATTGAGTTGGAAATCGTCCGCTCCTAGGCATAAAGATGTCAACAAATATATCCAAAGGACACCCCTGTATTTATACGATTTAATAAGCAAAATAGTGTGAGCGCATGATTTTTTGGGTTGTGCACTGTAGTGAAGCAACAAGGCTGCGGTGCACCAATGGCGCTGTAAATATTCACTGCACAGTGCAGTGAGAGGCGCTTAACAAGCCGCACCAAACCGTTCACGACAGTGTGCAGCGGCGCTGTCATGCCCCTGGAAAATCCGGGTTACAGTGGATCTCGGCAGTGCACTAGCGCCGTCACATCCCGGTTCCCACTGTATTTTGGCAGCAACTTCAACACCATTGTTTGCAAACATCGTGACATTTGCATTCAAGGCTGCACACTGCAATGAAATAAATTTCCCTGGTTGTGATGGCCTACGAAGAAGATCATCATGTAATCACACCAACATCCCAAATTACATCTTCTTAGTTATACGATGGATGTCATATAGTGCTCCTGTTCCCAGCAACTGTTCAACCTCTGCATTACAGCTGTCTTTAGCAATACAAGAACAATGTCGACTGAAGTATATTGCCAACTCTGCGGAATTCCATCCAACATTGGAAGGCTTCGTACCAGCTTAGAGCCCGTTGAAGCAGGGTGGTCCAGAGACGGTACTGGCGCTATTCTGAATGAGTGTGCTCCAGACTGTACCGACTGTCTTACGACTACCGACAACAACAAACAAATTGACGTTAGAGAGTTTGACGAAGTGTTGATCATTGATGATGACGCTACGGAAGAAGAAGACTATACTCCTGACGACGAGGATACTCTCGACGATCCTATCGAATACATGTCTGAAGACGAACTGGACCGGTATCTCGACGACGACAATATGACGGACCAGGATAGCCACCCTACAGGCTCACAAGAGGTCTACAAAGAGTTTTTGAGTGGTCTAACAGCCACCGATAATAATATTGTTCCCTTTCCTGGTCACAGCAACCGTGCTGATGTTGCAACAGACGAGCACATCGCCGGTGGTCGATGCAGGGTAACTCAAGGTTACAATGGAAATAATATATCTGCCCAGGAGATGCGAGGAACATGCACTATGCAGTTTTTGGTCCCCAAGACTGCGGATTGGAAATCAGAGGATGATGACGAGGATTTTGAAAAGGACCCTTCCTTTCCATATCATCTATCCGGTCTCTCCGACTTTGTGTCCCTGGCCGGTACACAACATGGTGGCGGCTTTCCTGCTCGCCACGACGTTAAAGATGGGCACGCAACCAATCTTTTGACGACGGAAACACATACAAGCCAACATATGATCCCTTTCCACCCAACATGTCTGGAGATTTACAAACGAGCGTGTCTGAAGCGACTTGGAAAGGTTGATATGCTCGGGTTAGTCAATTGGTATCGATTGGAGGCAACCAAGACACACTTTCTTGACAACTTCCCGCGCACACCTGAAGTAGAGAATGCCAGAGAGGAGCGATGGAAACATGTTTCTGGGGATGAGTGGCTAGCGGCGAATCCCTGCTTTATCCCAGGGCTGAGCTCCGCAACCGAACGGGCATCAAGCGATTCAAACGACCTAGAGTTTGCACCGCTGGATTCTGTTAATGAAACAGATGAATTTGGAAAACTAAGCCAAGAGATGCGGGTAGAGATTTTAAGGGCGTTGGACCCGAATGACACGCAGAGCTGGCACCGCTCACTCCAATCCTTTGGCAAGATTCACGAGTCGTACTTTCGAGAGGTGATCTTGGTGGATATGCCATGGCTCTGGGAGGCCTGGACTGATGCTTCCTATTCCAGCTGGGCAACGCAGAGTGAGCGCGAACTCCGATCCAAATGGGATAGGCCAGAGACACAAGACCAAGCTCAGCGTGAACTACTGATTTTGAGATTGGAAGGCAAGTCAAATTTGTCGATTTATGAACAGGTTTGGCTAGAGCAGCTCCTCCATGATGAAACGGAGTTTAACGCACGCCAGAATATTGCGCGTCAGATAAAATTGCCAGCGTTGGTAAATATGAAGGTGAACTGGAGAGAGATATACATTGAGCTTCGAAAGATAGAGTCTGTAGACAATGGACTCCGCAACAGAAAGAGAGTCTGGGATGACTGTAACTACATCCTTGATCGGGTTGCGTATCATACAGCAAGTGGACGAATTGTTCCAGACAAAGTCGTTGACGGGGGCTTTTTAGAGACTGGCACGCCAGACTATTCAGACGACGAGGAGTTTGGTGACGAGGATGTGGAAGAGGACAGCGAAGATGACTTTGATGTAACAGGAGACTTGGAAATGGGATTCTAGGTGCGAATGAGTGGTGTATTGTACAGTTTACTTTATGCATAGTTGTTCCTTAGTTTGTTTTCAATGGCAGCTTTTTCCATATTTCCTTAGCCGAACATAATTATACGGCAGCGGCGCTAGAAAACCCGCGACGATAGACGCAGCAGCGGCTGCCCAAAATGCCGGAGAATCAAAGCACACCGTACCACCAGTCAGGTAAAAGTCAACGGCATTTTCTGCTGCCTCCATGGTAATCATGGATATTAGACTCATGCCTGCAGCTGTTTTTGCGGCTACTGGCCACGGAAGCCGATCTTTGCCTTTGTGCAGGAGAACAGTTTCTAGGAGCAGAGATGTTGTGATACCAGCGGCCACTGTTACCTGTTAGCGCCTCCTATGTGATAATTGGACAGTTAGAAGTATACATACTTGATATTCCCATGATAGTAGGAGTCCCTAGCTCAGGGTAATATGATTGCAACAGCCACATAGATGTAAAGTCGCCGGATGTGCAGCCGATGAGACATCGCGTTGTGTTGACGGACGCGCGTTGCCAGACAGACTCGGAGCTCCAAAACAGTGAAGAAAACATGGAAGGGGGTGGCGTTGGTGGTTTAGTTGTAGCATTTACAGTAGAGGTTTTGCTACAGCATGATGTCTTTGTGGCGTGTTGCCTATGATGAAGGACTGGTGTAAGTGAGACGCGTGCGAGTAAGCGCGGCGTTGCGCGGGTACACGCCCTTGATGCAAGCATGTTTCCTGGTCTCTAGTATAAAGTATGAGTATGAATAAGATGAAAATTTAATAATGTTTTTGTCTCTTGATTGGTGGCTGCCTTGTTTAAATACGGCTGTGGTTGATGAAAGGGGGAGAAAACGTAAATCCGCACAAAACGCTCAACGGCGCCACGGCTCCGCTAAATAGATGAGAGCTGATGTTGGCCACTTACATAGCCATCAACTCAATATCCTATAAAACAATACAGACTTGCGCATATAAAATTCAACACCATAGTTTAGAGAAAATAGTAAAATTCAAGGGGGATATATAGCGTAAAAAATCTATGATGATAATCCATGATATTGCAAACAAAAAACACCCACGTAATGCGTATCGCACATTCATATGACTTCCTTTCCTTTTTTCATTCTTATTTACCAAAGAGGCATGTAAACGGGATTGTTCCAATCAACATTGTCATCCACAGCCTCAATTCGGTCCTTGCAAGTGTTGAAGATGAGATCCCAGAGGCGAGTCTGCTTGCCGTAGTTGCCGCTGGCCTTCCAGCCCTTGCGGTGGTGCAGATCGTGATCCTCCACGACGAGCTCGGCGCCGAACCACTTGAGAATGAAGGTAAAGGGGTTAGGAGGCGATGTCTGGACGCGCAGACCACTGTGACCGGCCACCTCAGCAAACACAACGTACTGGTGGCACATCCACCACGCGTAGAAATCGAGGGGGAGACCAATGGCGGCCATGCTGAAGTAAGTGAGCAGAGGAATGACTGCAATATCCCAAATCTCCTGCTCCTCGTCGGCGTAGAGCGTCAGCAGTGGGTTGGGGTGCTTGGTCAGGTGGTGCGTGCGGTGGAACTTCCAGAGGGCCTCAACCTCATGCATGAGGCGGTGGTACCAGTAGAACCAAAAGTCGAGGATGATGCCGTAGAGGCCGACCTGCACGGGTAGCAGGTACCAGTTAATATCGGCTGGGGTCATGCTGGTGCGGTAGCTGAGGAAGACGGTGAAGAGCGGGCGCACGGTCGAGGTAATGACGAGCGAGAAGAAGACCTTGGCTACGCCAACATCGGGCACGCCGTCGCGATCGTGCTCGTCGCCGTCGAGGAAGCCGACCATGTGGCCTGCCGTGCGTAGCGAGTGGATCTGATGGATTGTGTTGAACTTGAAGAAGAACGAGTACAGAACAAACGCTAACACAGGGTTCAGGTTCTTGCCCGTGTAGTTGATGTAAGCTTGGTGCAAGATGTATGGGATGACGGCGTGGATAATGATCCATGCGTGGAGATTCCACTCTGGGTTGTAGGCCAACTTGTCGGTCTTCTTGTGCACGGGCACAGGAACATCCAGATGTGTTGGGTGAATGTACAACAGCTGGTAGAACCAGTGGAATGGTGTCCATGTCGCCTTGTCCTGTCGGCGCCAGGTGGACTTCATGGAGTCCTTGGGGTTGCCCTTTGCCACAGATGACATGATGGGCGAGATTGGGTTCGTTCAAGTTTGGGTTTGATGTATGTGTATGATCGAGGTGATATTGTTTGGTTGAGAAAGAAGAAGTCAAGATGGAAAGAACACTGATAATAAAGACGTTGGGTGAGGGTAGAGTCTTGTTTTTCTAAGCTCCTCAATCGTTGCTGAATCCGGAGTACGCGAGGGAATCCTGTCTGTATTATACTTCCACTCTAAAACGATGGACCATGTGGGACTACGTCAGACCATCGAAGGAGGAGAAGAAGGGGTTAGGTACGAAAGGCAAGCGCAAACTCAGGCTACGCCACTTTGTACCAACCTTGTGTCTTTTTTTTAGTCTATTTCCTTTCACATGTGCTGAGTCCCTCTCTCCAATGAGAGCGGTACTTGGGATTTGGCTTACGTTGCCAGGCGTCGTATTCCAGTGGCCTGATTTTACTATTGTGTTGGATTCATCATCATCATTTTCTTTTTCGTTTTTTTCGAGTAAATTATGTATTAATTTACGTGTTATTATTTTTTTATTCGACGGCCGCCGCCAGTTGGTGCCAGCTGGTAAGGCTGGTGTAACACTTTGATTTCCCAATCCAGCAAAGTATTACCCGTTTGGGCGTTGGAATTAAATCTTGTACTTTTTACCCCGCACTCTCTCTCTACGTCCTGCCGAGGCAAGCAGACTCTGCATAGTGGACCTCCATCACCTTTCCCAGGGTTCGCACTGCCGCGCTGTGAGGGGGGCTTTCTGGATGTGGTTTAGTCTGTGACTATTGTAGTAAATAATTTCACTGCTGTTGCTTCAACTTTTGTTGAGAGGAACGCGGTGGAGATGATGCCCTGTGGAACGGCGTTCACATGTCAATTTGGCTCCCCAACAGCACCCGTTCCCCTCACTAACACTGGCGCTACATGGTTTGACACCCACTCACTGCACGATCACTTGCTTAATGGGGCAATCGATGTTTGTACAGTGTAAGACTCCAAAAGCAATTGGTATTCTATTTGCTATGAGATGTTGAAAAATATGCAATATGCGTCGTCATGATAATAAAAGAAAGAAACCGCACTACTATGAAGCCAAAACCAAAACAAAATGCTATCCCTTTTCTTCGTGTCCGTATCAGTCTATGGCCACTTACACATGTAAACAACTCCGTAGTGTGCAACTTTTGGTATTTACACGCTTGCCAGTCTGGATGTCAGGTCCACAGTTTCAGTGGAAGACGCATCATCCTGCAGCTTTGGCCGCAGGTAGTCTGCTGCTTCACGAGTGAAGCCGCGCGTCGGTACCTTGTGCTCGAAGAGAAGGTTGATGTCCGATGTGGTTAGGCCCTTGGTCTCCGGCAAGCGGAACCAAGTCCACACCAGGAACAGGAACGAGACGCCTGCCCAGAAGAAGCCACCTTTGGCTCCCCAGTTCCACGCATTATGGCCAATCATTTGCGGCATCAATGCACTGATGACGAAGCCGCCGGCACTATACGCGACACGCGCTACAGCAACCGTTTTGATGCGAAGCTGGGCAGAGGGGGCTTCGGCTACAACGGTGTAGCAAGATGGGCCGACCTAAGATAAAAAGTAAGAATGAGTCAAATGCCAATCGCAGAGAGTAGTCACGCTGCTCGATTGTTGTACGTACCGTCAGCTGGAAAACAAACACAATGAGTAAAATCAGCCCACCCACAGCCCAAGACGCCGCGTGATTAGTGGCAGGAGCAATCCCTAGAAAGCCAATCGTCACGAGGATCAGCGTCATGGTAGAAAGGCCGGCGAGGTACATGGTACGGCGTCCTGCTACCGTCATAATCCACCACGCAATCAGGCAGCCCGCCAGGGAGATGCCTGTCTGGCCCAAGCTGAGGGAGAAGCTGTCGCTAGGATTCAGCCCAGCCTGAATCATATACTGAATACCGTAGCCCATGAAAGGGGCCCCGCAAAACGCAGGCGTCAGCCAGGCCATCGAGGAGATTTCCGTCCTCCGCAAGTTGGCCCCGCGGAAGCAGTCTAGATAACTACTGGTGGGCCCCGATGTGGCCTTTTGCTCAAACCGCATGGTTAACCGCATGATTTCCATGTGATTGTCCAAGTCGAAGTCAATGTCGGAGCGCGGGGTGAGCAGCTTCGCAACAGCAACGCGCGCTTCGGCGTGCTGCCTGCGTCGCATCAGCCACCATGGGCTCTCTGGTGCGAACAGGCTTACGATGATAATGGGAACTGGCCATACCTAGACAGAAGGGGGTTGATGGGTTAGCTGATGAAGCGGACAAGTAAACATGTGTTGAGTCTTTGCTTGCATAGGCTAGGCAAGTCGGTCTCGACCACACTAGTAGAAGACTTACCCACTGCACGGCAAAGGGAATCCTGTAGGACCACTCGCCTGGGTGTTTAATGAATGCGTTGAGGATGCCAACTGCGATCAGCTGGCCAATGACCCAACAAATGTTGACCTAGAGATGAAACCAGTTAGTACCGAAGGGTGTTTGCTCCTGCAGCAGCATCAATTCGTCTGGCATGTTTACACGTAGCAAAAGACGCGTACGCATTCACATGCCAAATCCAAGGAAAATGTCACTCACCCAAGACGTCATGTATCCTCTAAGCTGAATAGGGCAGATATCAGCAGCGTAGGAGACGCCGAGTGTGGAAAAGATACCCCAGGGGAGGCCTTGGATCAGCTCGCCTGCCAGGAACATGGGCAGGCTGGTGGAAAAGAAGGGGATAAAGTTGGCGCCAATCATGAAGAGCATAGTCACAATCATCGTCTTGCGGTAGCCGAGCCAGTCTGTGATGAAGCCGTTGAGGAAGACGCCGATAATGGAGCCGACGTATGCGCCGTTGATGACGATTGTCTGCCAGCGTGCCGAGACAAGCGGGTTGCCTTTATCGTCTACTTCGTCACCATAGCGGGCAACAAATGACGGGTAGGCAAAGAAGTTGGACATGAGTGCCGTGTCGTAACCCTGTTTATGCCATGTGTAAGTGGTTTTCTCATTCGTCTTGTATGCGTGGTATGTACTCACCTCCATAATGATTGTGAGCGAGATGATGAAAGCAAACAGGATTGCCTTGGGCCACAGCCGGAAGGCATCCCGTAGGCTCATGTCGCGCTCAGAATCGACAACATCGCCAACCATGGACACGCCCGGATCTCGGGCCTCAGTAACAACGGCCTCCTTGGCGGCGGCGCCGGCAGATCGGGCATCTCGATTCTGCTTCTCCATTGTGTAGAAGAGCACGGTCGTAAGGAAATCAAGAGACAAACTCTAAAATAAAACAAAAAACTTTTTCAAGCACTCCCCACGCTTAATTGCACATCTCGCCGCTCACTTTTGGTGTTTTTTTATTCGCAAAGTGACTCAAAAGGCCGGTCTCGGTTCGGGATGTCGTGATGGTGCGGCCCGGCCGTGTCACGTGCGCGGTGCCGAGTTTTGGCTTACAAGGCGCTTGCTTGTGAATGACAAATCCGCTGCGATGCGCGTTTGTCATGCATATGTAAGTCGATATAATTGAAAAAAAAGAGTGATTTGCGCTGTTAGAATGGATTTCAAATGGAAAATTGTTTTAGCTTTATAATCAAAATACAGTGGCTAAAGACTTGTATTTCTTGCAAGTTTGGTAACGTCTGAAGTTGTAAACCTTAGTCCGCAACTACTCTTGCCAATCTTGGTAGGACTACCAGTATAGACATACACAACCGCCGAGTTGCTTAGTTGTAGGGGTATTTTCAACTAGGCTTGCATCGTATCCTAAGCGTAATAATGTGCTGTTTGTAACAGTAAAGGAATACATTGGGACGAAATTAACTTTAATTCAAATTTAACATGCATAATTGTTTTGTATTGTATCCAAACAGGTTGTCGAGTATGGAACCATTCAGGAACCACAAACAAAATTTATCAGCCTGCTTCTAACACTACTCACTTCACGTCATGCACAGACGGTAAGGGTATCACAATTTAGTATTACGTCTAGGGTCACAAAATACAAAATTTAATACAAAACGTTGGATGTGGCTTTGGTTAAACCACCACATTCTCCCTTGGGGCATTGCCGAATCGGGCTGCATCAGCGCTCTCCTGGCTGTAGGGCTCCTTTCCTGGGCCTCCAAGATCGCTGCTGTACTTCCCTACCGATGAAATTGTTGCCATGGAAGCGACCAACGGCCAGACAACAAGGAGAATTGCCAGAATTGCAACAGCAATAGTGGAGGCTGCCGAAGGTCCGCGTCCGTAGAACGTCGCTTCGCCGGTTGACGGGTCCACAAGCGAGGCCAGAATTCCGAGCTGAGTGGCCGTGGTGATCAGCAGTAAAACGGCCGTAAGGACTAGACGTCCAGCGCTCTGTAGTGTCATGTTAGCAAGGTTTGGACGGATCGGAAGTGGCCTGATAAACACAACGTACCGTCTTGTTTGCGTGGGCCTTGTTGCTAGCGACGACGCTTTGCCCAATAGCAACAACAGCCGCAGCCAGCATGATGGACGAGAAGGCGAAATCAAGCTGGGTAGACACAAGGGCCTGTCTTTCCAAGTCGCTGGGCGGTCCATAATAGATATAATCGTCATCCCAACGGCCGACAATAAACCATGCGTTGTAGTTGCACTCAAGGGCGAACATGACGGAGGCAATGGCAATAAGCAAGCCACTCACAAGATATGTGATGACCTGCGAGAGCTTGCGAGAGCTGCTGTTGGCTGCAGTGGCCCCTGCTACCATGATGGCGGCGAAGAGCAAAACCTCTGAAACATTGAGAAATAGCCCGTAAGCTAAATTTACAAACATATACGCATTCGCCAGCTGTTCATTATAGTCAGAGCCGTGATTAAATCGGTCTTCATCGGCAGTAACAGCGAGGCCCAGCGACTGATAGGTGAGTCCAAGCAGCGTGGTACTCCGGCTTTGTCAGCTCCTTTCCCTGTATAAAGCTTCGAAGGGCATCTTACATGGTGGTGATTATGGCAAACGCGATATACCACGGCTTCCAGCTAGCTGTGAAGCTGGTGAGTCTGGTAGCCCATAGTCCGCATGCAGCAATAACAGCCAAGGCCATAAGGCCGACTAGAGCGCCGTAGGTTCCTGTGTAAGAGACCATGTTTATTGTTGTAGATTAAAACAAAGTCAACGTCGCTTTTTTAGTTAGATTACAGTCCCACAAGATAGAGGTGGGCATCGACCAGGTTTAATAGAGACAACAGAAAATCTACGCCAAACCCTATAGGGACGGCGAGGCTGCCGCTATGACGGGGGAAATTAGCATTCTTGGCGTAGTTGCCTACGCCCAGATCCGCTCTGTGCCCTATGACTATGATCGCCCGGTAGGCAGAGCCAGCCCTGGAAATTGCCTACTGTAATCCTTCCTCCGAGGCGAGGCTCCGCAAACTTCCTTGGATTACCGCGCCAAACCGCGATGGGGAGACGCCCGACCGACAAACCGACGCCACAAACCAATCATAGTTATTCATTGGCCCACCAGGCTTACTTGGATATAATTCCCTGCGCCTCAAACCCTATCCATATTTTAGGTACAATCGAGGGTCTACTTTGTACAGGCGGGCTCTGTATACGAGTCGGGCGACGCTACTCATGGCGCAGGACCAAAAGCTCAGCCTTTCTTGAACACGAACCACCTGGATCCCATAATTCTAAATAGACTATTTTTAAACAGGGTCCGTCCCTTGGTTTGTATTTAGACAATAGTCCAACCGTCCAACCCACGCTAGAGACCATTTCCATCTGGGCCTGCGACTAGCACCATATATTGATTACGCCCCAGTGTGTGCGCAATAGGACAAGTCTTCGAAATCGCCTACAATAGACGCTCTATGGCTATATAACAAATTACATGTATTCTTTATGTATAAAATTATTCATCTAGTCTGACACCCTTCTTTGCAGCCTTATCAGACTGTCCTCCGACGCCATCCTTCTTTGTAGCCTTATCAGACTGTTCTTCGGCGCCACTCTCCAGTTCATGACCTTCGTTTGCTGAGCCTCCTACCTGGTTGCTCGTCCTCACCTTGCGCCTCATCGAAAGCACTCCTACAGAAAGGACTAAAGGTATAAGACCAAGGAGGACGCTAAGAACCAGCTGGGCGGCAAGCGTAGCCTCTGCGTCTGTGTATTTCACCGTCCCGTCCGATGGATTGACACTGGACTCGAGAATACTGAGCAGAGTAGCCGTGGTGAGAAGTAGGAATACCGCGGCAACGACTGTCTATAGTCTCTTGTTAATTACTTCGATATTCTTTCAAGAATCGCTTGAGAATCTTACCCTTTTTTCTCCCTGGGGACTGAATACAGTAAGTAAACAATGCACAATGGCACCGATAGAAGCAACTAGCATCATAACCTTAAAGGCAGTGTCTAGTCGGACAGACACAAGGACCTGTCCTGCCACGCTGCTGCTCTCTTCCTCCGCATGATAAGGATCGGCGACGTTGGTCAGATATAAATAGTATTTGCACTCAACGGCGAACTTGGCAAAACTAATGACCAGCAACAGGCCACCAACCATATACACGATGAGACGTGATATTTTTTGAAATTTGGAATGGTCCGAGCCGACTCCTGCCATCAGAATTGTACAGAAGAGTCCGAGCTGTGAAGCATTAAGAAACAGTTGATATGTTATATCTGTAAAGATAAACGCAATGTAGACATGTCGGTTATAGTCTCGATGGGGATTATCTGATTCGTCCCAAGCTATATTGAAAGCAAGTCGCAGCGACTGTGAGGCGACGCCAAGAAGCGTTGTGCTTTGAGTCGTTAGTTCGCCCTCTAAAAAGCAAGCAAGAGCCCGAGATTTCCTACATGGTAGTGAGTATTGTAAAGGCCATGTACCATGATCTCCAGTGAGCTTTAACTCTGGTAAGCCTGGTAGCGCATAGTAGACAAGCAACAATAGCAGTGAAGGCCGTCAAGCCCGCAGTCCCACCGTAGATCACTGAGAAAAACCCAGCCATGCTTGCTGTCGTACGTGTAAGACTTAATCGATGACTTTTTGTTTTGAGATTTGGCGCTGCACAAAGGGACAGAGGTGGGTATCGATCGGCTTTAACAACGTCGACGGGAACGCATGCCAAGCTGAATGGGGGGAAGGATGTGAACGCTGTGAGGTGAGGCTGAAAATTAACCTTGTTGGTGCCCATCCCTTCGCTTAGATTCGCCCGGTGGCTTATGCTATGATCCCGCAGCTGACCACTTCGGTCGTGCTTAGCGTGATTTCCCACTGTAAGCTTCACTCCCATGCTCTAGGATAAAATGCCAAATTGACCACAAATGGGAAGGGTCTGTGCTGTGGCTCTTAGCCCACATACGGGAATAAAGACGCACTGCAAAAATAATAACATTCGCCTTAAAGTTCTTCACTAGTATCAGGAGATTTCAGGCGGCTGCCGCAGACAAGATGAGCGACGTTACCCGTCCTGCAGCACCCAACACAGAGCGTCGACGGGACAAATCATACCAGATCTGTCCCAAGCAGCTCCAAACTATCTATTTCTGAACAGCGTCTCTGGGTTCTGATACGAGCAATATGGTAGTCAATGGTGGAGACTAATTCTATCTGGTGAATGTATACACAAGACTACTGCAGCATCCTTGCAACGTCCAAGTTTGAGCCCAGCAGGCCACGTACTCACCGTGGCTTATAGTAGATCATCTACTACTTTATCATAAATTCAATATATTCTTTTCTGTAGCTAAAAATGGCCTTCGACCTGTTGCCGCTGTATTGATGGCCTGTCGGGGCCGCTTTCGGAGAACATCCCTCCCGTCGGGTATTTACCCCGCGATCCCCCCCACGATTCGCTCAGCCGCCCGGTCATCTGCCCGCTTCCCCTCTCTCACGACGGTGATTCTGTAGTAAACAACCACATCTTCAAGTAGACTGTAAGACCGTACAAGCTATACAATGTCCAATCTGTATACTATTGGCATCGCCATCTTTGCCGCCATCGGCACCTTTCTATTTGTAGGTCTCGCTTCGACCGATGCTCCCGATGCAGCCACTAACAAGAGCAGGGGTTTGATACTGGCATAGCCACAACGAGTTCGTTGAACTACCACTAAAACCAAGCTACATGCCTGACTAACTTGGCCGTAGCCATTGCCCATCCAAGCTGGGTAGAGTACATGGAACATCCAAACAATGGACTTACAGGGGCGGTACGTTTGCTATGCACAATACCTTTGCGCGTCTACTAAGCTATTATTTGAAGGTCGTGTCAGTTTACATTGCCGGTGAGGCGGTAGGTGCCCTCGTGCAGACGGCCGTTGCCGATCAACTTGGCCGACTGCGTTTTATGCAACTCCTCTGCGTCATCGTCACCATTGGTACCGTCGTGCAGACCGCGGCAGTCAATATGGGCATGTTTCTCGCAGGTCGAGCGCTCGCAGGTATTGCTGTTGGGTAAGTATGCCAAAAGTCGATTTAGACTTCTAGCTAATATGTTTTACAAACAGCGGCATGGTGTCTACGGTTCCCATTTATCTCACAGAAATCTCTCCACCCCATCAGCGTGGCATGATTGCTGGCATCTCAGGCTGCGGCATCACCTTTGGAACCATGATGTCCAACTGGGTTGGCTTTGCTTGCTCTTATGCACCATATGGAGCGGTGCAGTGGCGTCTTCCCCTCGGCATCCAAGTCCCATGGGGTATTATCTTGTTCATTGGTCTAGTCACCTTTATGCCAAATTCGCCACGCCAACTGATTAGACAAGGGAAGACTGAAGAGGCGCGTGTTAACTTTAACAAAGTGAATCGTCAACTTGGCCAGTACGAAGCAGACGAAGAGTTTGCGCTCATGGTCTCACAGATCCAGTATGAGATGGAGAGGGAGCTGACATCGTACCGGGACATCTTCCGGCTCTTCCGTCACCGTGCGCTCGTGTAAGTAACTTTTCTATCCATGTTTCGTCTGTGATGAAAATATTTTGGTGACTAACGACAATAGATCCATCGCGGTGCAGACTATGACCAGTCTCACAGGTGTAAATGTTATTCAGGTAAGCTGCCAAGACTGCGATGCTATACACATTTTCTAATTTTCCTAGTACTACCAAAGTAAGATTAAGATAACGCTTCTTGATGGCCTTTTCTAACTGATGCAGCAATTGTGTATAAGACGCTTGGGCTACAGCCAAAAATGATCCTCGCGCTAGCTGGAGTCTATGGCATTCTCACCTTTGTTTCCAATGTCTTTACTACGAAATATTTAACAGATCAATGGGGTCGTCGCAAGTATGTTATTCTCTTCATTGTGTAAAGATATATGCTTACTGGATAGGATGATCTTGACTGGCCTGTCTGGCGTCATTTTGATTGAAATTTACACTGCCGTTATGCAGCGCTTCTTCCAAGATACTGACAACAAGATCGGAAAGGGATTCACCATCCTTGGCATCTACATCTTCGCCATTGTATACTGTAAGTGGCCTTTGTTTATCCAACTACTGGAGAGAGACTAATTCTGGTAGACGGAATGCTGAATAGTACAACCTGGCTCTACGGCGCTGAGGTACTGCCTGTCGCCCTCCGAAGCAAAGTCATGGGACTGGCTTCAGCATCTCATTTCATAATGAATGTTGCAGGTTCGTGTTTACGCAGTACGAGCTGGTCATTTTAATTCTAAAGTGTCACAGTCACAGAAGCTGGCCCGAGCGCATTCGCCAACATCAGGGAAAACTACTACTATGTATTTGTCTGCTGCACATCCTTCTTCCTTGCCATTGCATACTTTTTCTTCCCGTAAGTTTATGTTGCGTGACCGACATATGATTCGATGTGCTGATAACACTGCGATAGCGAAACACGGCAAAAGCCTCTTGAAGAAATCGCCGCATCGTTTGGCGATTTGGTCGTCGACGGGGACTCCAAGAGTCGACTCCCAAATGAGAAGGCAGGCGAAGCAAAGGCTGCATTTTCTGGCACCGCAACGCATATTGAACAGTCACAAGCTTAATGAGAGACTGATACTTATCAGTCGATATAGTATAAGTGCTTCGTTGAAAGTTATTGGGTATTCAAATATAGCTGAACCTATTTCCAGCCTGTTAGGTATACGCTAGCCGCTAATCGTGTGAAGACTATTTGCAAATTTCATCATCCATCCCACAGACCTTTACATTTTAACTTGAACTGGCTTGCCACCCTCCATAGTAAACATCATCGAAGATCCTTGGTACTCAATCACATATTTAAACTCCTTGTTCATGGCTGCTGTGCCGACAAAGGAGTTGCCCTGGGGGCCACCCACATACAGCTCGCCAGCGGAGTTCGCCATCATCGTTCCCCTTGGCCCAGCTGCGGGAATACCCTTCATGGGAATGGAACCCATGTTCACCGTGCCCTGGATCTTCTGCAAGGTAGCCTCTCCAATAAGCTTGTTGCCTTCACGGCGCTCCTTGCGGCAGAATGTGCTGCCATTTTGTGATCCACACTGCGAGTTGCTATCGCCCCGGGCTTCTACCACGGGCTCGCCTCGAATCAAGAGGCCATCTGTCTGATGCAAAAGTTCCAAGTCTTCGGCAGTTTGTCTGTTGATGCTAAGAGCGTGGCCGGTAGCAGCGGCAGCAATGGTGAGGGCAATGGCGAACTTCATATTGGCGGGTGAAAAGTGTGTAATGTTGTTTGTTTGATATCTGATTTAATTCCAGTGATATGGTGGGATCCCTCGTGCTTTTAAATATTCTTCTGGCTATTTGAGCATCTTTTCAGTCTATAGCCACGTAAATGTCGTTACGTTACTGCTTGCCAACATCGGAGGGGAGCGACGTCCCAATACAACCTCGCGTAACGGTTTGGCTGCGGCGCTGCTACTAAATCTTTTTGTATGAGCGTATTCTATGAAATTCTTTCTCATGGTTTATGGGTTATTTCATCAAACATGTTTGGGCAAATTACACTCTCTGATTATTCGTTGGGGCAAAGTGTCTACATGGGCGGTGGCAAGCCCAGAGGTCATCAGTCGTGTGTCTCAAGCAGAGCGACGGGCATTGCAAGTCTCACCATACATTTTCGGCTTGAGTTTTAAAACAAGAGGTATTTCTGGTGGTTTTATAAAAGATAATCAGTTTATTTAACATGGACTTGTCATAACCGGCAAACGGACAGTGGATGGCTGTAGCCTTAGATGGCAGCCAGACGGTCGATGACGATTTCTTCGATGGGCACTCTCTCAACCTCGTCCAAAGACCGACACAAATAGCATTCTGTATAGTACCACCCATCTGCTTCGAAACCTGTCGGATCCAGTCCTCGAGCGAGGACGTCATGAATAGCAGCATCCTGTTCTTCAACGGAAGTAAAGCGACGCTGACGGAACCGGGCCCCGGGAATCTTCTCAGTTACTAGTCCATATTTCTCCAGTTTCTTTGCAGTTGAGTCGAAAGAGAAAGTTCGCAAGACTGAGACCATGATCCAGAGCGTTTGACGGTCTTCGACACAAGACACAATACGATCAAACGTGGAGTTTGCGACATACGCATAGCCACCAGTGCATATAACAAGGCCCACATGCTTGAGGGCTCTCTGTAAAGTATCAGATGGGGGTCCCAATTCGAGATTCTCATCCCATCCGTTGACAATGAGGCCTGCTGTTTTGGCATATTGTATGGCATTCGTAGCAGTGTCTAGACCGAGTATGTCCGCGACAGGCGAGTCGATTTGCGCGTCGAAGAAGAGTCTATCAGCGGCTGCCTGTTCCTTTGGGGGTATTTTAGAAGCCGCATAGTGACGAGTCAAGTCATCATACGTCAAGCTGCGGCTCTGCAGCGCTGAATTGATACCATACGAACAGCATACATCAAGCACTAAGCGACCAGAGCCATGGCGGCATCCCGAGGCGTCGATCAGAGAGCCTACTAGCGCCGATGCATTTTGTGGAGTTTGGTAAGAAAACGGCTCCAGGGCAGCATAGTAGGCACGTGGGTCGAGCTGATTATAGACGTCGTGGAAGTCCGTCTTAGTAGACTTAGTCAATGGGATATGAGAATCGCGAGTCATTTTGTATAGTGATGAGTTGATTTGAATACCTCTTAAGAAATTTTCGGGAGCCCCAAAGACTCTTCACACGCACTGGGCTCTATATATAGTTGTTTGGACTGCGGCCGACATGCAGAGCGGTTCAACGCCATGAATGATGCAGCTGCGGTCATATCGGTGCGGGGTATTTGGCCAATGTAAAAGACGTATGGCTTATCCCGAGCGCATTACCAAACAATAGGAGGCAAAGATCGCTCACCTGCTGCTGTTATCTTGCGTCTTATTTACCCGTTTCGTGTCTATGCACGTCGTGGCAATGTCTGTGCCGCGTCTTAAAGTCAGATGAAAGGCCGGGTAACGGGTTAGTCTAGTGCATTATGTACTGGACTATCTCAAAGGCTTGATAAATTGATTATAACTAAAACAAATTAAACATTAGCTTCCGTCTCAATCTGCCTTCAACTTTGCTATATGCAATTAGTCTGTAAATACTGGTAACTTCATGTGGCCACAGCCGGCAGCTGGTAACAAGCCATTGTCGTGCGCTATTCTGCACGTAAATATAGTTGATGATTGATACTGGGCAGGGTACGGCCGGTTAGTGACATGATAGCCACGTCACTGTGCTGGTGCATATCTACGCATCCGCGCCGTTGCAAGCCGATCGGCAGTCGCTTATTGGTGTAATGTACTTACGGCGTACAGCTTTCTAGCTATGGCGTAATAGAGGTACGTGGTCAGAATCGGGTAATCCAAGCGCTGCAATAATAGCATCCCTATATCTCTCAATTACACATAAAACGTACCGTACATACTCTCTTCGTTTCTGTACATCAACTTATTAACCCCTAGTATACACTCATGGGGCCAAGATTTAGTGGTACATGGATGAGAATGGAGCTTACTATGCAACTTCGGAACTACACACCGCAGACATATTTCCTAAAAAGAAATTAGCAATTGTGATATGTTTTATAAATTTCATACATAATAGGATCTCAAAATACTAATACTGGCTTCATTCACCCGGAGACGGTTGTTTACAGTCCATCTATATCCATATGTGTGTATACATTTAATATGTTGAACAAAAGAAGTTCGCCTTATTATATAACAATCTCTTTAATTTTGCCCAAAAAATCGTATTTATTTATTCAATTCCATTACGACACTGATTCTAGCATCGTATTAGGCTAGTGTGACGTTGATCTGATTTTATGGAGCGTGCATTGGTGGTTTTAATTTCGAACAAGCAAACCGAGCCTGAATTTGTCAACCAACACCGTACAATTGCTCCGCCATGGACAGCCTAGTTTTGAGCGACGCTCAAAAGGCACGCCTACAAAAGGTGGCCAACGGCATGCTACAGATATACAAAACTTTGGCTCGCATGCGATACCTTGACCCGCTCTGGATTGTGGAAGGGCCTCATGGCATTGCAGACGACATTGACGATTATCGATCTTTTGACTTGGAGGATAGTGTGATATATCTGTACTCGATTCTTCCGTATCTGCATCCCGACTTTGTTGGCGAAATTGATTTTTATGCAGGAGGAGAATTCATCGACTTTCGCAATACCTCTTGTCTTGGCCAGAGTCGAGAGCCTTTGTACACGGAAGATGAAAAGCAAGAAACGTTAAAGCCATGGATGACGCCGTTGTCTATGGGGGGCAATAACGGCGTTGCACTCATTTACAGCACCAAAACTAATCGCATCTGGATGCGGACATCATCGTTTCCAGGCTCAGTTGATCCTGCCATCATGAGCCCCGATTACGACTGAAGGGACGATGAGGATGAGAATTCATGCAGTGGAAGCGACGGCGAGAGCGGCAACCAAGGCATCAGCAATGAAAGCGAGCAGGACGAGGATGAGTACGAGGATGACGAAGATGACGAGGACGACCAAGATGACGACGAGGACGAGGACGACGAGTCTCCCTATAGTGAGGACAACAGCCGGCCAGCTACTGCCGTTCTCCGAGACATTAACCAATGGTTTCTTGAGCTCAAAGCACTGCCAGGAGGCGGTGAGTACTCGTCGACTCTGTGGGACAAGACTGTTACCCGCCCACTGTACGAGAAGCACGGCTGGCCTACCGATGGGTTTGATGGAGACGCATTTCTCGTCGACCTTGTTCGCCACGATGCGAGAGAGACGAGCGCAGATGATGCAGCTGGTCCAACAAAAAGACTCCACCAGCAGCAGCACACTGCCAAGCGGTACGCGGACCCAGACTGGGCGTACTGGGAAGGCCGAATCGACGAGGAAACTGATATTGAGGGGAAGTGGCTAGCACGATATCACCTATTCAAGAAGCGCCGAGCACAGAGTATTACGACGCGGCGCATCGCGTTTGGCCTAGCCAAGGGCTATGACAAACTCGAGCCTAGCGAGGCGGAGCGCTTGGATGGCGAGGTGGATAAGCTGATGTACCTACTCTGGGGGGAAAAGAGCAAACTCATAAGCGTCCATTCCTCAATACTTAAATGTAGACAGGAGGGTCCCGAGATGCGAGCCGCTAGGCTGCGCCAAAAACAGGTCAACCGTAACATCAGAATATATACGCGAGCTCACACGGAGGCCGAAGCGGCCCTGGAAGAATTAGGCAAAGTCACTGCAACTTGTGGCAACGGCGACGGGGCCAATTCTCGCACCAGGGACGAGGCAGCGGCGGAAACAGCGAAGAAGGACAAGGAAGATGAGCGTCAGATGGAAAGGGAAAACGCCGAAGAGTCCATCGCTGCCGCCAAGGCCTTTCTGGAGACTATTCCACCCGGGATTAAGCATGCTCGGGAAGGAGCTGAGGGGTTCATCAAGTCATGGGAACATATGCTATGGGATAGAATAGAATAGCATAGTGAACGTTAGTTGTTTACTTCTCTAGATATTGTATAGTGTTAGATATAGAATGCTATGGTTGTGTGGTGAAAGGGATTATTAGAGTTTTAGACTTTATCATAGACACACTCTTGTTACCTCGCACTATAGAAGTGTGTGATTGTGGCTGTCAGGGGTTCTAACCCGAACCAAGATTTTCCAACTAAAGTTTTATACAATGCATCCACCCGTCAGCCAAAATACGATCTAGTCTGCAAGAGGAAACTGGCAAGAGCCTCGTTTTAATATTACAGTTCTGATGCCAGAGAAAACAATGCATTCAAGAGGAATGAAAGAGTGTAAGTCTGTAAGACGTTTTCTTTGCCACGAAATAATCAAGACAAGACAAGAGCAACAGCAAAAGTAAAGCTCTATTGTAATGCTGGCGGTCCTACTGATCGAGCATCAACGCCCAGCATCACCAATCAGCCACGTGCCTCTTCCACCACGACCACCGCCAACGGTATTGCTACCCTGAGTCCTAATGTACTTACGCGGGAATATCCCCGTCGTCGTGGTGTGATGTGCAAAGTAAACACGCTAAACCCGTCTTAGGCCCTTATAACAGCAATGCACAGGCCTGGTATATGTGGGTTTATAGAGGCCAAGAGCGCTGTGGGTCATTGCTCCAGCGCGTAATGTTAACTCGTTGACCCCCTTGTTTCCTAGCGACTCTTTTTCTTCTTCAGTTGGCAAACTTGTCTTTGTATTATACTTGCAACTTGTAATAGTTTTCAGTTCAAAAATGAAGATCTCTATTGCGCAGGTTGCCGTTGCATCTGCTCTGCACATTGGCATCAGCCATGGTGCTCCATCCCAGAGCAACGACGCCTCTCTGGCATTAAACACTCCCGGTTAGTTCAAACAGCACCAATTTGACACACAAAACCTAACAGATAACCATAGGTGACATTAAAAGCGCCGCCAAAATCATTGCCAACAGCACAATGGCACACTACGACGGCGACAAGCCAGGCAAAACGCCTGGCATCGTTGACGGATCGTCAAGTGCTGATCCAGCTTACAGCACGCTCTTTTGGCCTGCCATTCTCAACTACTGGCACTACACTGGCGATACTACGTACAATGACGCCTTAATGAAGAGTATCCTGACCCGTCGTGGACCCAACAATGACTTCTGGCCGCCCAATTTCACACTGAACTTTGCAAACACACAGGTGGCATCCTGGGCACACGTCGCCATGGCCGCCGCCGAGTACAAGTTCCCTGATCCCCCACGAGACCAGCCGCAATGGATTCAGCTCGCCAACAATGTCTTTAACAACCTGACCGGCCTGTGGGGTTCTTCAGATGAATGTGGCGGCGGACTTCGCATGTCGCAGGATCAAAGGCTCGAGGACTACCACTGGAAAATCTGTACGTCGAGTGACCAAACTGCTGCGCTACTCTTCAAGAGCTAAACTAACCCTTTTTGCAGCGGACACAAATGGCCGTCTTTTCAACCTCGCTGCCAGGCTCGGCAGATACACGGGCAACCAGACGTATGTGGATTGGGCCGAGAAAGTCTGGACCTGGATGGACAAGGTCAAGTTTATCACCGCCGATGGTGATGTTGTCAGCGGCGCCAACATTAAGCGTTCGCCTGATTGTAGCAAACCATCTTCCTCTACTTATTCTGGAGATAACGCCGTCCTGGCTGCAGGCGCCGCTGTCATGTACAACTTGGTATGTAACTTTGGTTGCAAAGTCGCCCTCGGGATGCTAACTGAATACAAAACAGACCAATGGCGATACCAAATGGAAGACTCGTCTAAGCACCGTGCTTGACGCAGGCATTACCAAGTTTTTCCCCAGTGAAACGGGCGTCTTGACCGAGATGTGCCAATCCGACAAGAGCTGCAACTTACCCCAGTATTGGGGCAAAACCATCTCCATACCATTCTACGCAGCCACCGTCAAGATGGCACCCTTTACGGGGGACAAGCTCATGCCTTTGATTAAAAAGTCGGCCGAGGACATTGCCGGCCGGTGCTTCGATAACAAGGGCTACTGTCCTCCGTGGGTGACCGGCCCACACAGAGTCGGCAGCTTTGCAACAGAGAATGATGTCGCTGGTCTCGGTGCCGTTTCTGCACTGCTCGTGGATGATGCTCCTGCGCCTGTCACTAAAAAGGAGGGCGGTACTTCGAATCTGGGTGGTGGCAATGGGAAGTCCAAGTCTGACGGTGGCAAAGATTCAGGCGCCTCAACGAGGAATGTGAGTAAATGGGCCGTGTTGCTGGTTGCTGCCAGCGCTGGTCTGGGTTACTTCCTCTAGTCTGTGATATGTGTCGCTTATATCGTTGAACCAAGTATATATCTATAGTCAGGAGTAACAAAGGTTCTACGCACTAATCTCAAATAGACGTTCAGTATCGTCTTTGATGACGCAGTGCGAATTTGAGATGGTCGGGAAATAACCTATATAGGTCTTCCTTCGGAATACTCTATCAAACTCACGTCTAGCCTAGACTTGGCTTCTTTGTACAGTTTTGATTTCATGGTTCTCCTCAGAGTATATATAGTAATATTCGATACTCAGCTATATATTTGTTCTTCAAATATATTATATGGGCGCATGTAATGATATCAAGCGATGTTGTTTATATACTAATCGGCAATGTAATACTTACAGCACATATCCTAAAATATCAAGCACATAAAGATAGATATTACGGACTAATATTACACGAGGGTATGTTATTCAATTTTACAAATTATTCAACATGTAAATTTTATTTTGATGTAAATAACTATTTTACGGGATCTATAACCGCTGGGGGCTCTGCCAGTATACAGCGAAACTCCCAAAGCCTTGACAGCGGACGTACCCCACCCTATGATGACCAGGACATATATGGACACAAAGCACACATCACAACAGCCTCAAAGGCAATCACCCGTATTAATGAGTAATTCATACGGAATACAGAGAGGCCGCAGTGTACTGCCCTCGGATGCCAACTCTGGCAGTCTGGCTGCAGCCTCTAAGCGCTCCAATCCGCTTACACCGCACTTTGAGCATCTGGTGCAAAAGTTGCTCAAGCAGTGGCATGCCCCAGGTGTATCGATTGGAGTTGTAGATGGAGATGATATTTATACAGCAGTATGTTCTTCTCTCCTTTTTCTTCTTGTTTTAAAGTTATGCTTTATGTTACATATTACTGATACTCACCTCTCCAGGGTTACGGATTGGCGGCCTTGCCTAATGTACCAGCCACTTCTGCGACCTTATATGCTACCGCATCTACAACAAAGGCATTTACCGCAGCATCACTTTCTTGTTTAATCCATAGCGGTGAATGCCCGCAACTAGCAAGAGGCTGGGATACACCCATTTCCTCGCTCATGCGAGATGACTTTCTGCTTCATGATGAGTGGGCAACAGAGCACGTCACTCTCGATGACGCCGCGTGCCACCGCACCGGCCTCCCTGGAGGTGACTTTGGCTGGAGAGATACAGATGACGGCCAGATTCCCTCAGATCAACATCGCGTTCGGCAACTGCGTCATGTCATGCCGTCCCTAGAACCGCGCCTACAACTCCAGTACAACAATTCCATGTACGTCGTCCTCGCGCGAGCCACAGAGGTCGTGACTGGCAATCGCTTCCCAGAAATCCTGCGTGACAAGATCTGGGGCCCCTTGAAAATGGACAACACCTTCCTCGACACATACCAGGCGCTAAATACGAGGCTACCGCTAGCCCGCGGCTACAACTGGAACGAGGAGCACAAAGAGCAGCGCGAATATCCCGTCGAGAGCGTCCGGTCGTCCAGTGGCGCTGGCGGTACCATTTCCAACGTGATAGACTACACGAGGTGGATTCACTGCCTCTTACATAGAGGCCCAGAGATTCCTGGCAAAGTACACGACGACTTGCGCAAAATGCGTACCATGGACACAGATGAAACCCTCTATGGTCTGGGCTGGGTCAAGACGCTACGGTACGGAGAGACCATGTACATCCACACTGGTGGCAAGGACTGCTTCACCAGCTACATCATGTGGTTTCCAGAGCACAAATATGGTCTGGTGGCAATGACCAATACCGGCCTAGGCAGCCATGCTGCCCGGATTGCGCTGGCTAAGCTGATTGAAGACCGCTTCGAAGTGCCTTATAAGAAGCGCATTGACGCAGACAAGGAGTAGGTGGCAACTTTGCATGTCCAGCACAGTATCGTAACTAACATGAAGGCAGGTTTGAAAAGCTTTGGAGACCAGAGGGCAAGTCGCCCCAAGATGGCCTGAAGATGTGGTATCCCGATGTGCAGCTCCCGAGCCCGAGCGATGTCGGTTTGCTGGATATTATCGGAACCTACCGAGCGCCAGGACACGGCCGTTTCGTTCTTGTTGAGAACGAGCGCGTAGACAAGAGTGGAAACAGGACTTTGCTAACCGCTGATACGTCGAGCAAAGACAGATTCCGAAACGAAAAGTGGCATATGCGCCATGTCTCTGGCAGGTTCTGGCTCATCGAGGTGTTTGACAGCATCGTGGATGTATGCTACGGATTCCATGGCGCAGAAGTCATTGTTGGCCCAGCAGGCCAGGTAACTGGTCTCAAGATTACCTTGACACCTCCGGGTTCGAAACCAGATCACGGCTTTGTCCTCTTTTCCAAGGTCTAGGCGCAGACCTGTCATGATCTTTCGGCGTGGCGTTTTAGTGTCCCAAGAAAAAGTACTGTTTTTGCATAATTTTGATTACATGCGGAAAAAATAATAATCAATAATCAAAATTGAATGCTCAAGACGAAAAACAAAACAAAATGTGCCACAATCTGACAGTCGCTTCACGTTCCTTCATGTCCATGATGTTGATGCCTTGTACAGAGTCCTCCTCGCTATCCATCTACCTTACCACGCATTACGATCCCAATTCGGGTCTGCGCCCACACTGTTAGCATACCATTTCCTATACATCAGAGCACATCTACTCACCCTGGACAAAGGCCGCGAGGACCTTGCTGCCCGTCTGCAGCAGCGGGTGTCCGACAACAATCTTGAGGAACTTTTCTAGACCCGCGCGGCGGCCCTCGATGACATCGTCGCTGAAGCGGTTGGTAAAGACCTTGCCGGGCAGCGGGGGAATGGTGACGCGGGCGCTCTCGCGCTCGAGAATGTCGCGAAAGTATTCAAAGTCCGAGTATCGGCGACGGACGCTGCTCTGGCGCAGCTTGAAGGCGGGGATATTGGTGCGGCAGAGTATTTCGTAGTCGGTGTACATGGAGCGGCCGATGCCGTGTGTTCTGGGGTTGCGAATCTTTGATTTCCGTTAGTACTTCCGTATATAGAACCACGTATGACCTGGGCTGCGTACCTCGATTTCGAGAAAGTTCTCCGGCGGGCCGTAGATTTCCTCGAAGCTCTGCTGTCGGGAGTCGGGAAGCGCCTG
Organism: [Torrubiella] hemipterigena; assembly: GCA_000825705.1. Taxonomy (NCBI): domain Eukaryota; kingdom Fungi; phylum Ascomycota; class Sordariomycetes; order Hypocreales; family Clavicipitaceae; species [Torrubiella] hemipterigena. Next base: position 4,438,509 of record CDHN01000003.1, read on the forward strand.
CATCGTGTCTGTTGCGCAAGCCGGAGCTTTTGAATAGAAGATATATATGTAGGAGGGTAGAATACAAGCGGGAGCGCTTCGTTGGCAGTGCCTGCACGGCCACAGCAGAAGCTTCGACAGAAGATAGACGGGGAGCTGAAGTTCACGGTGCGGTGTGCGCCGCGGTTCGACTATGTATGCGCGGTTCGCTGTCCGTCGGTGATTTGTCTTACTGTTTATACAGTTACTTCGAATCCAAGACCACGCAATAATCACAGGCGGCTAAAAAGACAAAAAGATAGGCGGGCGTGGAGTTTTTTTTATGGCAACGGCTGGTGATGGCTCGTGAAGAAAGTGGGGGGTTGAGTGACGACAGCTCGCAGCGCAGGTCACGCTACCAACAAACGCCCTCCATCCGCCATGGGGATGTAACGAACCGCAGTGCAGTATACAATCATGGGAGTTACAGCTGCCCTACTTTTAAAGAGCATGTTATTTGAAATTACAAGTTGTGTATATTTTAACAAGATTTTTGTTTTTTTACAGTACAAGACTACTAGTAACCCTGCATGCATGCATCAACGCCAGTCCAGTCCCCCTCCCTAAAACGCCTGCTCTGTGCCATGTTGTGTTGTGTGTGTTAATTACAATAAAAAAAGATAATAAATCAAGTTGGAGGACTCCATGATACCACCCAGGTAATCTGCCGCTTTGTTCTCTTGCTTCTTATTTCTTGTCGGCAAACTTCTCGTGAATGGCGCGGACTTGCTCCTCCACGTTGATATTCTGCATATGGTTCATCTGCGCCTGCGGCGTGCTGTTGGGGTTGCCGCCAAAGCTGTTCAGCGACAACTTCTTGCGCCGGGCCAGCTCCTCTTCTGTCAGCTCCTGGCCTGTTACTGGGTCGAATAGATCGCGGCGTTGACTGGCCAGTCGCTTCAGGTTGTTTGCCACATCTGCCGTAGAAACGGTCGTGGAGGCATATCGTGCGTCTGCCCTTGACTTTTGCTCCTTCCAGCGAGGATCCAGCAGCTCGATGCGCATGTGCTCCTCAATCTCGTCCACTGGGATCTGCTGGTTACAGTTGCGGCAGACCGTCATAGCCTTGGTCTGTACCTTTTGTGCGGCGCGCGGCACGTAGTTTTCACGAATCTTCATGCCGCCTGGCGCACCAGGGCGAGCTGGCGCGGCTGCAGGTTCCACGCGAGCCGTTTCAGCCTGCTGTTGTTGTTGAGCAAGGCGAGCTTGTTCTGCGTACGGGTCAGCACCATATGGCGGCTGGACAGCACCGTATACTTGTGCTTGAGGGTATGCAGGAACGTAGTTGGGTGGCTGCTGGGGACCGGCCCCAGGGTGAACAGGGAGAGGATAGGAGGGAGCAGGCTGCTGTGGAACAAAGCTGCCTTGCGACAACTCTTCGCCGGGCATGGCCTCTTCGATGCGTAAGCTTGCGCTGATGGATGCCTTGTTGCGGTCTTCGAGAGACGCATATTGCAGCTCGGATAGGTTGGTTGGTGGCGGCAGGTTCGCCGTCTCGTCTGATTCAGTAAAGGTAATAGTTTCCACCACGACAAAGTCGCCCCAGTCGATCCGCGCAAACTCTGCTTGGGCCTCTTCGGCTTCGGCTTCCTTCTTCTTGCGCTCCTCTTCCTGAAACTTGATGTACTCGGCTCGCTGCTTGGCTCGCGCCAGGACGTGAAACTTGTCGGAGATGTTCTTATTGAGCTCTTCGATTCGTTCCTCCTGCAGCTTGCCGCCCTCGCCACCAAGGCCGCCGGCACGCAGCAGCATGGTGTACTGGTCGATAATGTGTTGGAAGAAGTTGTGGAGGGTGTGGTTGGGGATGAGGAACTGGAACTGTGGGTTGCCTGTTTCGCGCTGTGCAAGCTGGGTCATCCACTGGCGGCCGTTCTTGGCGACAAAAAGCGCCGTCAGACGAATAACGTCGAGATCCTTTTGGTTGATGCGAGGCATGCGGGCCGAGAATTGAAAGTCGTCTGGCTTGGGTGGTCCCTTTGGCTTCTCTGGCGCGGGCGCCGCTTCACCAGCTCGGCCGGCGGCGACATCAGTGCCTCTACCGGCGCGAATCTCCGTCAGGCGCCATGTGTAAAACTCGTGGTAGGCATCGGTGGGATGGAGGAAGCTGAATTTCGGGTTGCCTTGTTCTTTATCGCGGATACGGTCTTCGAAAACTGCACCGTTGCGGGCAACGTAGCCGGCTGTCTTTTCGAGGATGTTGCGGATCTCCTTGGGTGGCAGGACGACTCCCGAGGGCGGCTTGAGACTATCTAGAGTATTGTCCTGATCGCCATTGGCGGCTGACGCTACGGCAGCGGCCATTCTGAGCAATGGGCGATGGTTGTGGTGCGGACGTGGGATGGAGGACGATGGCAGCGTCTGGCTGGTGGTGGTTGGCGCCTAGAAATTATTTCGCGAAGCAGATCGCGCGACAGTTCCTCGGGGCCTCTGTTAATCCGGCGCCGCCGCCCGTGGACGGGACGGAGCCAACGGTGACGTCGGGGGTTGTTTTACACGGGGAGGCTGCTTGCTGCAAACATGCACCAGAGTTTGATTCATTGCTTGTTTGTGAGTTGTTTTTGGAAGAAATTCGCACATGACGAATTACAACTCTTCGAGAGAAATAACACTGGATTTTAAAATATTCGCGGATATTTGGTGTCCTCGCGCATGCACATGCGAACTAAGAGAAAGTAGACAGCCTCGTTTGACAGCGGGCTTCTGCTCCACCAGCTGGCGCTGTAAACGGGCGCCCCCCTGAAGCGTAATACGAGAAAAGCAGAGAGTCAGGTTGAAGAAGGAGTCGAACTCTGTGTGAAATAGATTCATTGAGAGAAGAATTCATCTGAATTGTTAGCATTGGAGTTTTTAGTGTATCCATTTTGTGCGCCCTTGCCTAGATACACCATTGGTATTCTTTTTCCTTTTTCTCGGTTCTTCTCGTCCCCCTAAAACTACAGCGCATTTACAGTACAGTTACAGCCAGGTGGGCTGGTAGCGCTGGCAGCTGGGCTTCTCCACCACGCCCGTGGCGGTGCTAGCGTCCTATTGGCTGTCCATGCTTGCAGCTGCACGCACGCAGACCAAGGCTGATGAGGCCACTGTAGCTACAAGCACCACCCACCCACCACGGAGCTTGTGCCAGCAGCCTGCCCCTGAACTGGTGCTGCCACAGCTGCTGCAAACACGCCACGGGTCTGTCTGGTCTCCCTCCTCTTCCTCCCTCTCGCCCCGCCCAACTGCGCAATCTTTCCTCTTTTTCCCTTCTTCGCCAACGCTTGCTGGTTTGCAATTGGAATTTTCCATCCGCATCCCTTCTTCTTTTTTCTTCTTTTCCCTTTTATTCTTCTCTTTTCTGGTTCAAAGACGTATCCCCTCCTCGTGCAAACGTGTGCTGCTGGATAGCTTTCTTCCGCTTCTGTTCCATTCTATACGCTCCTTCGACTCCTTTTTATCCTTTTGGACCATTCAACAACTCGACCTTTCTTTTTGTAGCCAATCTTTTTTTCTTCTCGATCGACGCGACTAGACCGCCCCCGATACTCCGTCCCGCCATCGCGACTCTCTCGAATTGATACTTCGCCATGGCCAGACCGAGCTCAGCAAGGGGCAAGTCTCCCAACCCGGCCGCAGCCGCAAAGAAGACTGCGGCCGTTACAAAGTCCTACAAGTCGGATGGCGTCGAGGATAACGACGTCTTCCTCTTGCCTGGCGCCGATTACCTTGTTATGCTTGGATTGACTGTCCTGGCTACTGCTGTGCGCATCTTCCGCATCTCGCAGCCCACCAGTGTCGTCTTTGACGAAGTCCAGTAAGTTGTAGCCAGTAGCCCTGCGTTATTCGATGACAGCATCCGTCACCATTTACCTCCAATCCTCATACTAATTGCGCTCTATTACAGCTTCGGTGGCTTCGCTTCGAAATATATCAAGGGCAAGTTCTTCATGGACGTGCACCCTCCCCTGGCCAAGATGCTCATCGCCCTCACTGGCTGGCTCGCTGGCTTCGACGGCAACTTCGACTTCAAAGAGATTGGCAAGGACTACCTCGAACCCGGTGTTCCATACGTCGCCATGCGCCTGTATCCCGCCATTTGCGGTATTCTCTTGGCTCCCTTCATGTTCTTGACGCTCAAGGCTATTGGCTGCCGTTCGTTTACTGCTGCCCTCGGCGCGTCCCTCATCATCTTTGGTAGGCTCTTAAGATCTGTCACACCGTGCGCTGCGCATCCACTAACCCTTGTTAGAAAACGGTCTCCTCACTCAGGCCCGTCTGATTCTCCTCGATTCTCCTCTTGTTGCTGCTACCGCCTTCACCGCGCTCGCCTTCTCTTGCTTCACCAACCAGCACGAGCTTGGCCCCTCCAAGGCATTCAGCGTTACTTGGTGGTTCTGGCTCTCCATGACTGGTCTCGGTCTCGGTATCACTGCGAGCATCAAGTGGGTTGGTCTCTTCACCATTGCTTGGGTTGGCGCCTTGACCCTCGTCCAGCTCTGGGTTCTCCTCGGTGACAACAAGAACGTCACCATGGTACGTACAATTTTGCCCCTCCAAACACATAGTTTCTCGCCATTCTAACTAGCTTTCTCTAGCGTATCTGGTCCAAGCACTTCATGGCTCGCGTCTTCTGCCTCATCGTCATCCCTGCCACCTTCTACCTCGGCATGTTCGCTATTCACTTCCTCTGCCTTGTCAACCCTGGCGAAGGTGACGGCTTCATGAGCTCCGAGTTCCAGGCCACCCTCAACAGCAAGGGCATGAACGACGTCGCCGCTGATGTCCTTCTCGGTTCCCGCGTCAGCATCCGCCACGTCAACACCCAGGGCGGCTACCTGCACTCCCACGCTCTCATGTACCCTACCGGCAGCAAGCAGCAGCAAATCACCCTCTACCCCCACAAGGACGAGAACAACATTTGGTTGCTCGAGAACCAGACGCAGCCCCTCGGCATTGACGGACAGCCCATCAACGGAACTTTTGCCTGGGACACTCTTCCTGAGCCTCACTACATTACCGATGGCACTGTTCTCCGTCTCTACCATCAGCCCACCCACCGCCGCCTCCACTCTCACGACGTCCGCGCCCCCATCACCGAGGCCGACTGGCAAAACGAGGTTTCCGCCTACGGTTACGAAGGTTTCGAGGGTGATGCCAACGATTTCTTCAAGGTTGAGATTGTCAAGAAGAAGTCCATTGGTGCCATCGCCAAGGAGCGCGTCCGAACCATTGAGACCCAGTTCCGCCTTGTTCACGTCATGACTGGTTGCGTCCTCTTCTCCCACAAGGTCAAGCTTCCCGATTGGGCCTCTGAGCAGCAGGAAGTCACTTGCGCCCGCGGCGGTAGCCTGCCCAACAGCTTGTGGTACGTCGAGCACAACGAACACCCTCTGCTTGGCGCCGATGCCGAAAAGGTCAACTACCGCAACCCTGGCTTCTTTGGCAAGTTCCTCGAGCTCCACGCTGTCATGTGGAAGACCAACGCTGGTCTCACTGACTCTCACGCCTGGGAATCCCGCCCCGAATCTTGGCCCATTATGCAGCGCGGTATCAACTTCTGGGGCAAGAACAACACGCAGATCTACCTCATCGGTAACCCCATTGTTTGGTGGTCCGCTACCGCCACCATCCTCGTCTGGATTGCCTTCAAGGGCATTGCCATCTTGCGCTGGCAACGCAGCTTCCAGGACTACTCTGACCCCATTGTCAAGCGCTTCGACTACGAACTTGGAACCTACGTGCTCGGCTGGGCCCTGCACTACTTCCCCTTCTTCTTGATGAAGCGCCAGCTCTTCCTCCACCACTACTTCCCGGCTCTCTACTTTGGCGTCATTGCTTTCACCCAGCTCTTTGACTTTGCCACGGCCCGTATCCCCGCCGCCTTTGCCGGCAAGGGTGCCCAGACCCCTGCCCTCATCAACCGCGCTGCCACCATTGGCTTCCTCGTCCTCTCCATTACCGCTTTTGCCCTCTACAGCCCTCTGGCTTACGGCAACCAGTGGACCCAGGCCGAATGCCGCCGCGTCAAGCTCTTCGACACCTGGGACTGGGACTGCAACACTTTCCACACCAACTACTCCGAGTACAGCATTTCCACCTTTACGACCACCACCAACAGCGCCGACTCCACCGAGACTGTTGCCGCTGTCCCTGAGCAGGAGCCTATTGTCTCTCGCGAGGAGAAGATTGTGTACCGTGACCAAAACGGCAACATTCTCAACGCCGAGCAGGTTGCCGCTCTCGAGGGCAAGGTTAGCTTCGAGACCAAGTACGAGACCAAGACGCGCGTCGTCGACTCCCAGGGCAAGGAGATTCCTGCTCCCGAGGGCGGCTGGTCAGAGGGCAACGTCCCTGCTGGCTACGGTGTCGCCCCTCCTCACCCCGACGTCGAGGGTGCCAACAAGGAGACCGTCAAGAACGCTGCTAGCGAGGGTGTCCCCAAGAATGCCGCTGCCAGCCGTGACGGCGAGAAGGAGGCCGAGCACGCCAAGGCCAAGCCTGCCAGCGACAAGAAGGAGGCTAGTGCTGCCAGAGACGAGTTGTAAAAAAAAAAAAAAACACACACACGCCCTCCTTCCCCTCCCAAAATGCTTATAGAACCAAGATACTTCATTGTGTGCTTGGTTAGCGGTGGTGAAATCTAGAGAAAAGCTGTAATACTTGACGACGACATGCAAAAAAGGAAAGTATCTTTTTTCTTCAATCTTACTAGAACCTATTTTCGGTTGTCGTGTTGTTGGAAGTCAAAGTAATTAGAACCGACGACGGCTTTGGTAATGTCCTTTTTTTTTTTAGGTCTGCGGGCTGGCTTTCATGTAACAAACACATAATACACTATTTTTCCCTTTGAAACCAGTATATATTGTACGTGAATCATTGTTAAACACTTTGTATACATTGTCACTACTAAGTAATTGAGAGACGGAATAAGTTTTCATGGTGGTATCATTAATTAATGCTTTTTAGCTGTAATTGCTAAAAAAAAAGGTATATCTCGCACAACCATCCATCCTCCCATACTAACGCCAGCAAATATTATCCCATGCTGTTGCCCTCTTCACTATGAGGACTCTATACTTCTTCTTTTTTACATGCAAAGCAAAAACAAAAAATTCAAACACAGGCCAAATAAACGTTGCCCATGCTCACAAAAAACGCCGTTGTAATGCGAGATGCTGTGTGTATCCCGTCCCAAACATGTCCCAGTTCCCATTCCCATCCATCTCCAGCATGGTTAACAAGACAAACAAAGAAAAAAAAGGATAATGTGCAATAAGGTCTGTAGCGAATCATACAGAATATACATTATAGCAAGAAGGGTGAAGATCAACGTGCAGGCCGAGCCAAAGGTGGACCATTGTTGCTCGTATTATGAAAAGACGCTCAGCTTGATGGTGGGTAGCTGTCGTTTTCGTATAGCCTGCTTAGTTGGCGGCTGCTGCTCCGTGGAGAGCGTCGAAGCCGCGGGCGAGCTGGGCAACGCGGGCTGTTTGCTCAGGAGGTGTTCGCGGGACTTTGGGGGTGGCAGTCGAAGTGGTAGAACTCGCAGCTGGGGCTGTGATAGAGACGGCCGCGTCGGGCTTGAGGTGTGTGGTGGGAGCGGTAGCGGCAACAGGACTCCGGTCGCTGGCGTGTCGTTCGTGGCTTGTGCGAGGACTCCGAAACGCCTCTGACCCGGTGCCGTCAATCTGGCTGGTAGGGACTACGCCGCCGCCGATGCGCGCCCAGAACATTTGCTCACGTAGGCGCACGCTCTCTTCCCAAGCCGTCTTTTCGTGGTCATCGTCGTCAGCGCGCCAGTGGCCGTCCTTGATCATACGGAGGAAGCCCAAGAAGCCGCAGGTCGAGCGGACACGGGCGACGCAGTATCCGCAGAGGGCGTAGCGCTGGGCAGAGTCGGCCTCGCTGGTTCGGAATCGGTGGTAGCGCAAAAACGGCGCCTCTTTGCGCGCTTCACCGCACAGAGCGCAGGCGTTGAACTGGGGCTTGGCCGCACTCGTGGTGGCTACTGGTTCAACAACGAGGTTGCCGTCCGTGACTGCGGTGAGGACGCTTCGGCGAGCCAACCAGGACAGGCCAGGGGCGTTGTCGAGGCGAAGCGTGGGCTCAATGTCTTCCACAAGAGCACGCTTGTAGAACTTGGTCTCCTTGAGACTGGGAAGAGGAGGCAGGTTGGGTGTGCTGGCAGTCGACGAGCCAGACACGGTGTTGGGAGACTGAGGAGCGCTCAGAGGCTGCGAGGAGTTGCCATTGCTCGAGGTCGATCCGCCTAGACCAAGAGTAAGCGCAGTAAGCCCACCAATGGAACTAGAGGAAATACGGCTGCCGGCGCGCTGGTGTGAGTGGCGAGCCAGAGCGACAAAGTCTTCGTAGGCGCCGAGATCATGGCGCAGAACAGGTTGGATAAGGTGTTGTAGGCTGGTGGGCGGAGCGGGTGCCATGTTATCGTATACAGGGGAGCTGACGGTGGACTCTTGGAAGCCAAGACGGTCGTCATTGCTCTCAAATTTGGTGATGCCAGGTGAAGAGGGGGTAGTGATGTTGGTTTGGTCATCGCGCTCAGCCATGGTTTCCAGAACACGCTTCAGCTCCGTGAGCTGCTCCTGCTGGGATTTCAAAAGAGCTTCGGAATCTTCAAGCTGGGCCTTGAGCTGGTCATTTTTCTTTTGAATCGCATCCTGTTGTTGCTGCGCCTCCTCCTTGGCACCAATGACCATACGATTAGCTTCTTCAAACAGGGCCGTAGTGAGATTTTCCAGCTCCTGTTCAATCTTTTTCTTATCGTTTTCGGTTTCTATGCGCAGTGCCGTTTCGGAGGCAATGGTGGCTTGCATCGACTGACGTTGAGATGAGTTATAGGCCTCGAGCTCGCGTATACGGTTGTTGGCAGTTTCCAGCTCTTGGCGCGCCGCCGAAAGAGAGTCATCCAGAGCAGTCTGGTGGTTTATCGCATTGATGAGTTTTGTACTCAGGGTTGCTACCTCATCGTTGAGATCAGGGTGCTGTGTCGGACTTGAGCCTTCGGAGGAAGCGGTGGCGTCGTGGGCGTCGCTGACACGCCTACTTCTAGGGTCAGGAATTGTGCTCATATCGTCGTCGGGATAATTAGGAGAGAGCGATATCTTGGGGAGCTGCGAGGTGGATGGTGATTTGAGAGGGAGGTGAAGTCGAGCCGATGGCGACGAGGGCGTTGTAGAAGAGGTCGCCATGGAGGAAAGGGAGCGGAAGTGACCGCTCTGAGGACGAGATGGCTTCTGCTGGGGGTCGTGGGGAGTAAAGTGTTGGGACCAGCCGGCGGCATATATGACACTGTAGAAGAAGGACGATTATGTTAGAATGTGATGCTAGCGGGTACGCGAGTGTAAAAGTAAGTAATGGTGCGCGGGAACGGGCGGCGTAGGCAAGCGAGGCCGATCGCAAGGGCGGCCGAAGAGCCAAACAAGAGGCCGATGTGAGACAAATTGCGACGGCGGAGGCGTCGGCCCAAGTGGCTTTGAGGCGAGGGTCTCGTCGTGCTTTGCTTTCTTTTTGTCTCTGAATTTTTGTTTTATTTTTACGCTCCCGCAGGCCGTGGTAAGACACTTCCTCTTCGAGACTCGCCAGAAAAAAATACGGCGCCGGTGAGGCCGACCCAGGCGTAGCCATTCAACGCCCTCCCTTGGGAATGATTTAGATGTAGATGGGGGATGCAGAGGTGCTTACGAGTCCATTACAGAGGCTGTCGCGCCGTTTTCGATGCCAACGAGGGCCGTAGGTGATTGGTTTGTCGTTCAGCAGCAGCAGCGTCCCAGTTGGCGATGTCGGGCTTTGGGAGGCTGGGCTGGGTAAATGGCGGAGGCGTCGGGAGAAGGTTGTTTGGTGTGCAAAACCGAAAAGATGTGTTGTATAGAGATGGAGATGCCGACGCTCGTCAAGAAAAAAAAAGAAGAAAGAATAAAAGGTCGTGGTGGTAGTGTTTTCTGAGGAAAGTCAAAAAAGGAAAACCTGCTTGCACCAACGGCAGAAGCGAGAAGAGGGAAGAAGAGGAGGAGAAGCGAGCGGAGGCGAAAGAAGCGGCTGCTGCAGTCTGTAGTAGGCGGTTGCTTTTGCTTTTTGGCGCTGTTCGGCAGGCGATTGGGTTGCTTTTTGGGGGGGGGGGGCCAGTGCTACGGTACAGCGCTGAGTGACACTACGACTGGTGCTAGTGCAGCAGACCCGGAAAAGCACTTTTGCGGTGCAGGCAAGCCACAGCGGGGACAAGACACCAGGCCCTTGTCAGTTGAGGTCGCTGGCCCAGCTGAGGTCATTCGTCATCCGCCCTCCAAGGTCAGTCTCTTTCTTTTATGTTCATGACCGTTGTACTGTTGACTGTATATTGACAGTTGTGCAATTGACAATTGACATCATGCGATTTTTTTTTATTCTGCTTATGACGGTGAAAATAAGAACCAGTGCAGTGTCAACACCAGTTACAGATAGATCGCCCAGTACAGCAGCCAGCCTCGTATGCAGCAGCAACAGCGTATTCTTTTCTTCCCTTCGTGTCCGCGTCGTCACTCACTGGCTGTTGCGGGACCCTTTTAGCGCCCGCAGAAGCCAATCACTCAGCGGATGGCACTGCACTGGGGCGCAGGTACAGGGGTCCTTGTCTGGGGGGACCACCCGCCGAGAGGGCCTGGAACTCTGTCGATAGCGCAGGCGGCGCGTGGCAGGCGAGGCTACGGGAACGAGTAGATTTTATGCTGATGCATCTTCTGGGTCTGTTGTGCACCGCTGTATGAGTTGGGCGCTTGCACATACAGTAGCTTACTCAGTTACTTTCTGACAGTGCATACGAAGCAAAAATAGAGTACAGAGGATAAATTGCCCTTTTTTTATACAGCTCAATTGGACACCTCATCATCCGGTAGATTCCCATGCCGAAAAGAAAAGAAACGAAAAGCAAAATGCACTAGGTTCGCTTAGACCAATACTACCTACCACGCTAGAAAGATCTACAGCACACTCAGTGTCTCCGTCCACCTACCCACCACCACCAACCAGGCTGCTCTGCTGCTGCAGGCTACGGGTGACCACTGCATTTGTTCAGGTGGCTTCTGCAAGTGCTTGGTGCTGGTGCTGCCCCGCCCGCAGATGGTGCATGCACGCTTTAGGAAGGACACTGTAGCATCACGTCACGCTATTGAACAAACCTGGTGCTGGGGTAGTGGTGGCGAGCGGGTATTTACCGAATGTATTGGGAAGAGATGCAATGCAGTCAATGTGGTTTCAGAAAAGGAGAGAAAAGAGAGGGAAAAGAGAAAAGAGACGTGCCGATGTGATTCCTCTGTGATACCAAAAAAATATCCAGTAACAGTTATGCTCAGTGCTCTCATGCATAAAGGATATGCCTTGCACAAGCACCAGCACTGCCTTTCTGCTTGCACCACATTCACGTAGTGGAGTTAGAGTAGTTGTGGCGCTGCCCGTATAGTGCACGCACGCTGCAACTGTTCATGGACAAACAAGCACCACAACTAAGCTTCGCCCTCTCCACCAACAACACAGCACAACAAATACCCATGACGTCGTAGTCCACCACTAGCCTCCCACTTGTCGCGCTAGCTTCCCATCAACTTCCGCATCCAGCGAAAAACGTTACTGTAGGTTTTTTACTCGCCGTCGTCATTGGTGCCCTCGCTTCCATTATTGCACGCCTGTTTCCCAGCAATCCGTTCAGTGCAGCTGTACCACTACTGCTACTCCCATCTACAACGCGCCATCGGACAATAATTCGAGCAAACGAAAGTCAGGAAAAAATAGGGAAAACACCGTCAGACGGGTCCCAATACCAATACGCCGTAAATAGTAACGCGGACCTTGGGGCTTTTGCTCCAGAGGTGAGGCGCAGTTCCAGGCACGGGCGTTGCAATCATCCGCTCCCACGCACCCCGATACGTCAGCTCACCAGATCCAATCTCCTTTGCCGCTGCAAGGTACGCGAGCTCGGTCTTTTTTTTCTTGCCGCTTCTTCCCTGTTCGGTCGCATCTGTTCCTGAACGAGGTACCCTTCGTACTAGCATTATTACTTCTCGTACTATAACGCCCCTCCAACAAAACAGAGTCAATTGGCCATTTGCCGCTGAGCGTTACCAAGGAACTGGGATCGCCAACGACGTCATTACCCGTGCTATTCTGTCTGTCTACTGCACAACATCGGCAACGCCTCAGTCAACCTGTAGATTTCTTCATCCCTGCTCTTCGTGAATGTGGCGACAGGTTAAAATACGAAGAAGGAAAAAAGTGAGAGAGTAAGCTTGGTAGAGACAGTGTCTCACGCACACGCCGCCCTTGCATCCACAGTCGGCCTCTGCTACCCTACATGCATCCGTTGTAAACAAATCTTTGGCTCTATGCAACAGTTATGGAAAAAAATGAAGCTGAACCTTATAAGTTATTTTTTTTTTTTTTGGTGTTAAAGGTAAATTCTCAATGGCTGATGTATTTTTGTTCTTCATACATTAGCTTAAATACATCACAACACCATTGCACAAAATGTCCTTTCAAAAGGTATGACACTGCTTGGGCCGCTTATCTGATGAAACTTGTGTAACTGATAGGATACATGCTACTACTAATATAATGCAAAGTCCAGTACTCACCTACTGGTTCGTGTCCCCTTTCAATCATGCGTAGCAGAATGAATCTTGTACAGTCTGGCCATCTCATCGTAGGTGAACATGTCGCTTGCTGCTAAGGCGCGCCCAGCGGTCCAGTTGGTGCATGCGGGGCTGGCCGACACGATACGTAAGTCCCCGCGATTCCAGAGCCTTGTCGTCAGCTTCCAATTATCCAAATTCTTCTAACCATACAGAAATTTAGCTGCATTAGGACCAGTGCTGTGAAAAAAAAAACACATATTATATGCCGGTGTAGTGTATGTACGGGCACTGTTGCTGGCCAAAACCATGGAGAGCCCCAAACACACAACCCAACAGGAGCCCGTATATGCTGTCTTCATATCCGGAACACATGTTACAGGAAAAGAAGTACTCGCCGCGTCTGTTGCTGATGCCCTTGGATGTCGGTGGATAAAGAGCGAATGGATGAACTCTGCTGCCGAAAAAGCAGCCCGGACCCAGTCACAGAGGGGACTCGATTATAACACCGTCTTTGGACGTGTCTATTCCAATAAACTAGCACAGGTTGGGTTCGACTTTGATGGGACGCAACGACCTCTTGCTGTTATATCTTGCTTTCATATGCCACCTTTCGAGAGAAACGCTATGCGCCAGGCTATGTTGGAGCGGAATGTCAAGCCCATCTTTTGTATCATGCACATTACAACCACAGTCTTGTCAGGGAGGACTCTTGGCGCAGAGGAGCCTGAGCTGGCGGCCAGGATCATGGCCATCAAGGCGGGGGCTATTCAAGATCCACTGGAAGAAGAAAAAGATGTCATTCTTATTGATTCCATGAAGAACATGGACGACGTATTTGTGGAGATGACGGCAGCTATCAAAGCGAGAATCATAAGCACATAATCATACAGGCACCTAAAATTTGCTTAGAGTTTCGATGTACGTTTGAGCTTAAAGATCTAAGTCGAACTTTGAAATCATGTTCTATGAAGATTTCACAGCAAATTGCGCGTGGGCGAAAATAACCTCTTTCGCTGCACTCTGCAAGTATCAAGCCTTTCCTTTTAATATTACCGGATTATATTTAAATACTCGCACGGCCCCATTCATACAGCTGTGTTATCGCACAAAAGACATTCTTAACACTTCAACTTATACTTCAAATATGGAGTCTCCTTCATTCCCGCGCCATCCGCGCCCGTCACTTCAGCCTATACAAAGTAAGATATACAGACACAGAAGCCTATTTAATATATAATGTAAATTATATGCTAATGGATTTAGGACGACGCCACCTGAGATTACACCTGAGTCTAGTGATCTTGACCGGGCAGAAGATCTAGATCCAGAAGATCTCGAGGCCGCGAGACCTCGCCCGCCGAGGGATAATGGCTGGATTTGTATGGACTCCGACAGTACTTGGTGTTTTTTGCCCAGAGGGGAGTGTTTCTACCTTATACTTGCCCTCTTGGCTGTTATTTTCATCAGCGTTATGGTCTGGCTTAGGGCTTCCCATCTACGCCTAGGACATTCAGGTTCTGAGTAGCTGTCCCTGCATAGGGATCTACATAGTGCTATGGTTGGCTTTTTTTATATATATTTGCAGATACAAAAAATAGAACATCACGGCCGGTCATTGAGATTCATGTTTTTAATGTTCCCCCATGGTGACGTAGTAGGAAAGTAAAGAGTGAATCATTATGCTAAATGTCCGATTTGTCCCGGTGCTGTCAACCCGACGGGTACGAGACAACCAAACAAGGCTACGACATTCAAGCTTCAGCCTCACTATGATTCATCCCTCCCTTCTGTTCGCCACAAACATCCTGCATCACCACCAAAGAATTCTGGCAAAAAGATGTTAACATCCATCACCAATTTCTTCAACGTGTTGCACATCTGGTTCCGCCCAACCCTAGTGGCCCTGTTTAACCCTCGCCTCTCATGGGCCATCCGTTGGCGCACCCTTCTACTTCAACCAACCTGTCTCATCACATACAGTCTAGAGACGATTCCCTACCTATTCTCAAGACCATTCCAGGTGGAACATCTCCCCGTATGGAAGGATCGCTCAGTACGGTGTCTCGTTTTCAAGACACCTAGTCCAACTACAGGAGACAAGCTGCGGCCGCTGCACATCGAGATTCATGGCGGTGCGTTTATAGGTGGGTTTCCTGAGGGAATGGCGCATTTTGACGATAAAGTTTCCCGCGAGACGGGTGCAGTTGTAGTCAGCATCACATACCGCTTCGCGCCAGAAAAGACGTTTCCCACGGCGATAGATGACGTTGACGACACCATTCGTTGGATCAAGAAACACGCCGCGGACCGATGGGGAGCCGATGCCACTCTTCTCACCATGTCGGGAGTGTCTGCCGGCGGCAACTTGTGCCTTGCATCGACACAGCAGCCCGATTGCCATGGAGCATCGCAGACGGCCGTGAAGGCGTTTGTCGGATTCGATAGTGTCGTGGATCTGCGCCTCAATCCCAACGATAAACCTACCCCAGAGGGATTCCCTACAACTAATCCCTTGGCTATCCTTGTCCCGCTCTTCGATGCGTATGCTGCGCCGGCTAGAGTTAAGCATATTGACGACCCGCGGCTCAGTCCTATACTGGCAAAGCGAGAGACGCTCCCCCCGCGAATGCTTCTAACCATTGCGGGCATGGACATTTTGGTAGCTGAGCAGATGGAGCTGGCGGAGCGCGTGAATGCGGAAGATGTCAAGAATGGACAAGAGCCCCGCGTTGAAACTATGCTGGTACCGGGCATGATGCACGGATATATCGAGAGTAAGTTGAGGTTGTCTGCAGATGTGCCATTGATCATGCTACTAACATTTGCGTTACTAGTCCCCGATATGCTTATTCCTGCAGGAGTCAAAGCTAAAACCATGGATGCAGCAATTCAGTTTCTCAACGAGACGCATCGTATCCACGGCTGGACCTGGGATGCATGAATTCGTGATGATAGTTCTTTGTTAGCGTTTGTTTTAGTAGTCACTCTCCTCCACGTAAATGCACGCATCAGTGTTACTTGTAATATATAGCATGTCTGCAATAATAAGAAAAAAAAAGATATGCCATTAATTCTAGACCCGCCAACTCCTGGCACCGTACAAGGCGCATGAACACATATATATGTAATGCCGAATACAAAAAAACGAACAAATGAAAAAAAGAGCTAGACGCGGCGTCAAGCGTGCAGTACACCCAAAACGGGCAGTGACGTTCATATCGAAACAGAGGCGTGCATCCCCCAAGAAAATAAAAGAATAAATTTTCGTCCGGTTATTAGTACTAAAAGTTGGTTTATCCTGATACCAGGACCCATAGACTGTGATGAGGTTAGTATACGGCTTACTTGGGGACTACCATTGCAGTCAGCGACTGTACTTACAGGAAGAAAATCATGAGCACGCCAAAGAGCTTGGCAATCAGCCAGCGGTTACTCGACACGCGGGACCAGTACTTGAGCAGCTCGCGCTGGGCGCCCTCGACATTGTCGACGACATCCTCGGTGTTGGCATCAATGCGCTGAATCATGTCGCTCTGCTCAGAGACCATGGTGGCCAGCTGGCCAAAGATGCTGCCGAGTTCGCCAATGGTCTTTTCAATGGCCTCGATGGCCTCGCCACGCTGCTGAATGTACGAGTTTTGCGGCTGGGCCTCCTCCATCATGAGGAGCTGCTGCTCGCCGACAGGTTGCAGCGAGAGGGTGTCGTTTGCGGGCGCAGGCGATGCGCGGTTAGGTGTGCCGTACAGCGGCGACGACGATTGCTGCATGCTGGGCTGAGCGTGCTGCGACACGGACGAGATGAAGTTTTCGGTGCGCGAGCGCGAGGCCTGGATGTTCTTGGTGCGCGCCTCGAGCACGTCCTTGAAGTTGACAGACACGTCTGTGAGCTTGCCTTGCAGCAGGTACACGACGTTCTTGTTGTGCTCGCCCTCCTGGTCGGCCTTGGGGTGCTGCTGCTTGGTCATGGTGGACAGCGCGCCAATCTGCTGGTTGAGCGACGACAGGTCCTGCTTGATGACAAAGGTGAGCTCGTTGATCTCGACGGGCCGGTCGTCAAATAGCGTGCGGCGCTTGGCCAGCTGCGCAAGCTTCTCGAGCTTGCCCATGGTTGCCGAGATGCCGCGTCCAATCTCGGCCGCGTTGCGAGCAAAGTCGGAGCGTCGCGCGGGTTGCGCATCGCCGTTGGCGTTGGCCTTTTGCGCATCCGTCAGCAGTGAGCGTCTCTGCGCGCCGACCTTGCTGGCGTTTTGCCGGCGCTGTGCCTGGGCGAGCACCGACTTGAACTCGGACGTTCGGTCCTGGATCGATGTTGTGACGGCAGCCATTGTGGTTGTTGGTGCTGCGGCAGTCGAGTAGATGGTTTCGGGAGGCGGTGGTGTGTGTATTAGAGGGCGGCCAGCGCAGAGGGTGGTGCTAATCTATAAAAGCAGTGACGGGCGTAGAGTTAGACGCTGCTCGCTTCGTAGTTTCTGTTCTTTTTGGCTTTGCCGACGCGACGAGGGGCAGTGGTAGTTGTAGTAGGTGGGCTGTGGTCGAGGGGGTTCGGCAGCGAGTGGTTGACGGTTTGCGCGCACAAGGTTGTCTAGCGAAGAAAATAGAAGAAGATGAAAACAGAAGGAGAAGAAGAAGAAGCAGTATTAAACAGCGCGGGCGCGGGGCAAGGAACGAAAGAGTTGGTGGTGATGATGCTGGTTTTCTATGAAACAAAGAGGAAAAAGGGATGACGCTGCAGTAGGTATACTTGGCCTTGTTCGGCTGGCTTGTGATTGGCCTGGCGTTGCCGGAGTATCCATATTTTCCTTTTCTGTTGGGTTGGGTTGCCACATGCAAGCGTCAGCCACAAACGGCGACGCCACAAATGCACCAAGACGAGGACCAGCCGGCCAGTGGTGGAAATAAATACGTGGTACATAGTTACGAAGGATTTATTTAGAAAAACGAAGAGTAGTCCGATTATGGAATTATACGGAGGGCAAGATAAAAGATAGTACAATATGCTATGGGTATCTCTGCTGGCGTACTGCTAGCCTTGGTGTCACTCACACAGAGCAAGAGAGTATAAATTATGTCGTTATAGTATTCATTAATCGAAAAAATTATGCACAAAATAAGTTGCCTTTTTTGTGAGTCTAAAATTCTTGCGGGCTTCGTTTTGGTACAAGATCCTTTTCATCCACATCCCCCGACTGGCCGGCCTCCGCATTTTGATACATAAACGTCTTCATTTGAATTGGCGTCGAGTAGTTTCGGTGATTACCACTGTACGACGCTGAGTTTGGTGTCACTGGAGCGTTCTTCCGTGACCCGCCGGTGCGAGATCGCGAGTTGCTGTGTGAGTAGTTGACATATGAAGCATTGGAGCTGCCGCCAAACACCTTGGGGAAGAGTCTAGTCAACAGCAATCGAAGGGAGGGCATGCAGATGCAGATAATGCCCACGTTGACTTCCACGTCAGACCAGATGGCGACATTGACATAATCCCACGTAGGGTTAATGGTGTCTGAACGGAACTGCACAAGAGACTGTAATCTCAGAATGCTCACAACAGTGACACTAGTAAGGGGTTAGCCACCATCCAGCAAAAGTTATACACTCTTAAAAAAAAACTTACAAAGTGCCCACACAGAGCATAGCAGCGACTCCGAGCTTCTTCTTGAGGCTCATACGGAGATCTTTCAGCTGCCAGAGCGGGATGGCCAGCATCCACGCATCCAGTACAATGCTAATACCAGCGTTGGACCAACCAATCGAGTTGATGTCCAGACAAGAGCCTGGATGCTCACGGTCCCATTTGGTCCAGAAGTGAGAAATAGGAGCGCATTGGAAAATGCCAACAAATATGTAGGAAATACCAAAGAGCACATCAAAGATGATTGTGCCCCAGAGCAGCCGCTGGACCTTTTTATCCGGGAAGATGCGGAGATAGAAGCAGAGCAGCGAAAGCTTC
Source organism: [Torrubiella] hemipterigena (assembly GCA_000825705.1). Taxonomy (NCBI): domain Eukaryota; kingdom Fungi; phylum Ascomycota; class Sordariomycetes; order Hypocreales; family Clavicipitaceae; species [Torrubiella] hemipterigena. The sequence continues at coordinate 4,457,070 of CDHN01000003.1, forward strand.
AGACACGAGACTTGGAAAAAGTACAAGACTTCTACAAAGTAAAAGAAGTATCCGAATTTGGTGATTTGATCAGGATTGAGCGTCCAGACGTCGCGGCCCATGCCGTTGGGAGCGAGGCCATAGGCGTTCATAATTGTCGAGGGCACGCCCGATACAATGGTAAGCAAAGCAAACCAGTCATCCCACGCAAAATCGACCTTGGCAAACAGCTTATAGGCAAATCTTTGTATGATGAAGCAAGCAGATATTATGCCTAGGACGGTGTTGACGAGAGAGTACTCTGGCTCTCTGTTGCGGACGGGAACGTGGCAGGCTGTGACGGTGATGTTTTTGACGGCTACAGCAGCAGTTCTTGTTAGTTGATCGGATCATTGGGCAAGGTCACAGTGTATTGCCTGCTTACATAGAGCATCTTTTACAGGGCACGATTTGACGATACATGCTGTGACGGCATCCTGCAGAGGCTGATCGGCGCAGATGCAGGCCGTGTCCGTGAGTGAACACTTGGTAGTTGTTAACGCACTAGCACAGGAAATCTGCTGCAGGTTAGCAAACACTAGACAATGTTGACTCTTTGCTTTTCTGACTCACTGTGCAAGGGATTTTGGTAAACTCCGTGAGTAAATCGGTCTGGGCCATGACGGCTGGGACGGCAGCCAGGGCCGAACCAACAACGAAACTGAGCCGCATGGCTGTGATTCTGTCGACTGAGAAACACAAACAAAGAAATCCAAAAAATCTGGCCTGAAGAAAATGACGCCTGTAGCCGCGGAAGAGTAGAAGGGCAATAACGGCGCGTTGTAGAATATTCGAAAGCACGTGAGGTTGCTGCAATAGTGCTTGTGGCGATATATCTAGTGCTACGACCAGTTCATGCGCGCTGGGGTTGATGTAACCAGCAGCAGCAACGTAACGAAAGTAGGCGACGGCAAGACGATGAGAAGCGAAACGTAAAGGAAGAAGAAGAAGAGCAAGAAAAATAAAGGAAGGGAAACCACCGGCAAAATGTACAAGCGAAGAAAAAGAGGGGGAAGCAGAGGAAGAAAAGGAAAAAAAGCGAAAAAGAGGAAAAGCTGGCGTTTGTAGTGGTGGCGTTTGGGGCACCAGCAGAGTGGCAGCCAGTGGTTCGTGCTATTGTAGAGGCTGTGTGGTTCGCGCCGCCACGTCTCCTTCAGCGGACCACCGGCTGGTGCTTTCTTTTTATACGCCAATAGATCCGGCTGCACGTCTTTGTTTTTTTCTTTTTCAAATGCGATGCGCCAATGCAGCTGGAGTCCAATTCATCTACATTGCCAACTGTACAAAAACCATACGCAACTAAATTAATTAAATCGTCACCTGCCGACTGCGACGGTACTATCTTGACCATCTTTGTCTGCCCCCATCGCCCATCTTTTTCGGAGCCGAGGGAACCAAGTGGATGGGCTGTGGCCAGTGGCGTCCTTCAGTGGACCCCTGGGGGCTCGGACGCCGCCCCAAAACCCCCTGAAGGCGTCCCATTGGCGTCCTGAAAGTAACCTAACGGGTGCTAAGAGGCTGCTGAAGACGCACAAGTTCCAGTGGAGGCGCTGCGTTTTATGGGGACCCTGGCCGGCGCAACTGCCCGATTTGGCCGTGATGGATGCGCCCTGACTCCCGGCTTGGCCATTGGCCGCCGTCTTGCACGCATAACGGAAATTGCCTGGCACTTTCAGCTCTGCACCACACTATGCGCTTCTCGCTTCTTTTACCATTGGGAGGGAGGTTTTGCTCCCAAGGAAACGGAAACGGACACACTCTGCTTCTTCTGCAGCCCTCCAGCTAGCCTCTACCGTTTTCAGTATATTGCAACAGAGTGGCCCTGCTCCTCCCCTCCACTCCCTAGGTCTGCGGTGATAGGCCGTCCTCTTGGGTCTCCCTCGCCTGCAAAGCTCCATCTCGTTTACTAGCGCTCTGTCAAAGTCGATGGAAATATATTGAAGCCAAGAGCCATCGCTGCAACGTTCCCGACAGCCGCGATTCCGAGAGAATACGGATGCCTCCGCGGCCAGTTTAGGTAAGACAACCACCCATCGCCACCCACCGGAAGCCTCTGGTTGGACGGGATGCGACACTTGCGGTTCTGCCACGATGTATTCGGCTACAACAGATCGCTTCTGGAATTGCTGGACTGCACGTGGATGCTGCCCCCGTTGCGCCATTGCTCGCGATGTCCTTCAAGGAAACTGTCGGAGATTTCGTCAGCGCTGCCCGTTGCACCCGCTCTCGCTTATCTGCCTTGTGCTGCCAATAGTCACAAACCGTCAACCCACAGAGCTCCACTGCCCGTGGACAGGGTTTTGACTCCCCAGGGGCATGTTTCGTTTCTCGCGTATAGCTCTTCCGTCTGTGTATGCATGTGAAAAAAGCTTAAAAACGAAGAAGCAGAGAGTCCCCAAGATTTTAGTTTTGTCTGCTGGTACACCAGCTCGGCTCTTAAGTCTCAGCCGGACATGACACGTACAGAACGCATTGGCAGCAGGCTGGGCAAGGACGCTTCCCTTCCAGGGAAGATGTTGCTGCAGAGGTTATAATCTTTGCAAAATAAATGAAAGAAAAAGAATAAGAGTAAAACAGGTAAGAGAAGATGTGTCTCTTCCAAATGATTCTGCATCAAATAAGGCGTGGACTCTGCGCAATGCCTGGCGCAGGGACAATCAAGATGGCACAGAAAACGAGGCTCTTGGTTGGATGCGTTGGTAATTTAAATACGAGCTCCAGGGGGAAGGATGCTTGCCAAAAGTAATAAAAAAAATTCCATTGCATGAATTACAATGCATAACATCGCCAGGGATCTGCATCGGGCAGCAAAAAAAGGCAAAAAATAACTTGCGGCCAGTGTGACTCGAACACACGACCTTCAGATAGGTATCCGTAGGATTGAAGTTTGACTTCAGTCTGACGATCTCCCAGCTAATCTATGGCCGCGGAGTTGCTTGTGGTCCCCGGCCAATTATTTACCCTTATAAGGCCCTCTCTTTACCCCCCACAGTGCATACAGCTCACAATTGTCCCCCAGCCCCATACAAAAAGTGGTGCTCTCCCCTCGTAATACAGTACGGCTGCTGTTGCGCTGTTACACTGCTAAATTAGGGCACCTGTTGGGGAGCACCGTGCGCCACAAATAGCAGCAACTCGGCTCTTGGTGGACCCCCGCCTGGCGAGTAATGACGCGCAGCGCCCTGGCTTCCCAGGTTCTCAGCGGAGTGTCTTAGCCTAGGAGCTAACAGGCCAGCTGTTGTTTGCTGGTGCTCTGCCCTGTCGCCCACTGGTGCACTAACAGGACCGTTCGTAGTACAGCACAGTACCAGTAGCTACAGCTCCACGTTGCACCGCCACCCGCCCGCCCACCTCTAACCAAGCTTGCCAGCCCGCCTCCCCAAAGCCTGACACGTCCAACCTCCGTCATCCTTACTTTCATCCTTTTTTTTGCTGCTGCTGCTGATTTTGCTCTTGCGTTTCATCGCCCCTTCGTTTCATCTTCATCATCGCAGCCGTTGCTCTCACACACACCGATTCCCGAGTCGCCCGCTTTGCTCGTATCTCGACGACGGTCTCCTTGCTTACTCTCTCTCACAAACCATTCTTCCAAGGGGGAGCAAAGAAACAGCACACCCAACAACCCAGCGCAACAGCGAAGCTTCGCATCCCATCTCGCCGCAATTAGCACGTTGCAGCATGTACTAATATAAACAATCTACGCCATATATAATAATACAAAATGGAAGGTTCCTACAGCCGACCAGACGGCCGTGGCCAACCCACCATGTAAGTAGCCGACCGACGACGCCCGTCGCCCCCAACAAATGCTTTGCTCATTCTTACCTTGGTTCGGCATCTAACATTCTTGCTCTGCGCTAGGCCGACGGATAAAGCACACGATCCCACATATCAAGTCAACGTCAGTCGACAAAAGACGAAGAAATGGGTCGAGGCCAAGACGCAAAACTATGACGGCGACGACTGGGGAGCCGACGAATTCGACGATGACGACGAACCCCCTCGCAACCAAGCACCGCTTCCCCCTCTACCGGGCGCCCGGGCCGCCGTAACTACAAGTCATCTGCCGTCGCAGGTGCCCAATCCTCATTCCCTTCAAGTTCGTACACAGCACCAGGAACAGGCTGCTTTGCGTACGGCTTCGCCTGCCATATCCGATGCTTCGGCAAATATAACACCACCTACCGCAACCTCTGAGCGCATGGTCTCACCTCCATTGGCCAATGTGCCGTTTGCGCAGCCACCACCTCATACTGCAGCTCCGCCAGCACAGGCTCCGCCCGCAAATAGACCAGCCTTTATCCGCCCTTCGGACATCTACCGTCGAATGGAACAGGCCAAAAGCCCAGTTACAGAGCACGCAGGTAGCCCAGTAGCTTCTGCTAGCCCAGTTGCTCCTCAATCGAGGCCAGCTGGTCCTCAGCCTTCTGCTGCAGCATCTAGCCCGGCTGCCTCTTTCCAACCGCAACCTCGCGGTGAATCTTGGCAGCCCCAGCAGCACCAGCAGCAGCAACCTCCAACAGCTCCTCGAGCTGCGTCAGCCTCGTTCCAAGCACCCCCTGGAGGGCAATCATTCTCACAGCCCGCCGTGGGCCCGACCCCAGGACAGTCTCCCTTTCAGACTCGTAGTGTATCGCTACAGCAGGCCCCTGCACCCTCTCAACAGGCACCGGCTTCTTTCCAAACGCCCCCTCGTGGCCAATCCCTTCCACAATACGGAAATGGCCCGCAGGCGAGTACTGGTCAGAGACCTGCTCACAGCGGCGCACCACAGTTCCTAAGCCATCCAACCAATGATAGGCGTATGTCTACTAGCCCGAAGCTACCGGACCTGGCCCGCATGTCAGTCTTTGGCTCGGATGACTTCTTTTCATCTACTACGAATAGCTTTAATACGGAGCCCATCCCGGAGACTCCTGATCTTACGCAATTCGAAGCACCTGCTAAGGCGACACCAGTGGAGCCAGCCCCGGCGGAACCAGCGAAGACAGCAACACCAGAGAGCCCTGCAGAGACAGCAGCAACTGAGCCTACGCCTGAGCCTAAGCCCGAAACCGCTGCCACTCCCGCTGTTGTTCCTGCTGCTGCTGCTGCTGCTGCTGCTACAACTTCGGCCTCTGCTACCGCCTCAGAACCATTGAAGAAGTCGCCTCAGCTGCTTCCAGTTGACACAAAGGCAGTTCAGTCCCCCAAAATTGCCACAGCGCCTGAGGACGAAGCTGTACAGGAAACGAAAGCGCCAGAAACACGAGCTGAGGCCACACCGATCGAGCTCACAACACCTGTCACTACAGCACCTACCCAATCTGTTGAAGTCACACCGACGCAGCCGTTGCAGGTTCGCAAAGGCGAGAGTCCTGTATTGGACCCTCCACCCCCCCTTCAACGGGCTGGCACCTTCGACACTGATACCTCATCTCCTGTCAAAGAAAGTGATGTACTGCGAGATGAAATCATCCGAACTCTGAGCCCCGATCCCGACCCACGTATTGCTTCACTCGCTGAGCGGGAGAGTCAAGAGCGCAACAAGGTCCGTGACAGCAGCTATACCCTCAGTGACTACGATACATACTGGGCTGATAGCGCCCCGCCGGCCGCTGCTGCCGGCTCCGATGCTGCGAGGGCACACGCCACGCCACTTGGCCTTACTAAATCGCAGGAACAACCGGCTCCTGTCCCTGCGCCTACTCCAGCCTTGGCCTCAAAACCTGTGGAGCCCGTCGTTGCCAAAGCTGATACTAATGCACCAGTACCAGTACCAGTACCAGTGCCAGAGCCCGCGCCTGTGCAAGAGCACATTCAGCCTGTGCCTCGTGTTGCTTCTGCTCTGCCAACCGAAGTTATGGCTCCTCAAACTCCTGTAGCAGATAATGCGAACCAACGCAATCCCAGACGCCGATTTTCATGGGAAGGAGATGAAGAGGTTCTGGCACCACCAAAGCAAGCTTTACAACAGGCTCCAGCCGCTCCAGTTGCTCCAGGACCATCTGCTGCGACATCTGCTCCTGTTGCTGCAGCAGTCGCAGCAACCGCTGCCGTTGCTGGAGCCGCCGTGGTAGCTGGTGTTGCGGCTAACAAAGCATCTGCAACGCAACCTACGCAAGAGGCCAAACCGGTGACAACTAGTGGAAGCGATGCTAAACCGGTAGATGCTGTCAAGGATCTTAGCCCTGTACCTGGAATTAATGTCGTTCCCGAAACCAAGGCCATCACTCCTCCCGAGCCTGCTGCACCAGTTGACCAAGTTGAAGCTGATAACCAGAAGAGCGTTTCTGCTGTTACGGAAGACATCGATGACAAGTCTGCTGCCGGGTCTCGTTTGTCGCGCTTGTCACTCGCAGACGAAAAGGCTCTGACAGAAACATCGTCACGCGTTGTCCCAGAGTCGCCGCCCATCGCCGACCATCCCGCCTTGGTTGAGCCGTCTGCTGGTTGGGTACCCCAGGTCTTGCCTCCTGTTGCCCATCCTGTAGCTGCGGCGCAGACAAAGTCTTTCCGGGAAATTATGGGAATGGGCTCTTCGAAGGAACGCATTGCCTCGTTCAACGAGACGAGGGTCAGCTATGCCACTACAGACAGTGGCTTGGATCAGTGGCTTACAACTTTGCGAAACGATCATCCCGAGCATCTGACCAAGTCCACAGCGCTGGCCTATGTTCCAACTTCTGGACCGCCTGGTACCGCGTCTAGTGCTCAGCAACCGCCTGCACAACAGCCATATTATCAGCAATATCTCAACGCCACGACTTCTTCTCCCACCACCACTCGAAGTCGCCTAGGTGGTCTCAGTATCCCCTCCGCCAATACGACAAGTTCCTTCAGTCACTCGAGTAACCAATTGGGCACCAAGAGCAAAGAATTTATGCAGTCCGCTGGTAAGATGGGCAAGGGGCTTCTTAGCAAGGGTAAAATCAAGCTGCGTGGAAGCGGGGAAAAGGTATTTAACTAATTGCTACTTTCTTTTTTGCTTCTTCTCACCACACATCACTTCACTCCACCTGCCCCCCCCATTGCCCCTCATTCCCTAGTCCCCTTTCATTTACACCAGAATGACTTTGTCGTTTTTCTTTTATTTCCTCTTCTTCCGCTTGTTTGAAGATAGATATGAACTTTGGCGTATGGCATTCTGTATAAGAGAGGCATGATGCCAGCTTCTTTGCAGAATTCCCAACGACCTGAACGAGTACATGAGATAGGAATTTCACATCACGTATATATCACACTTCACCCAACTGCCCACCCAACTACCGCGAACTCCATGTTGCTGTGTGTGATGAGACACCGTATTAATTGCTTGACTGTATAATAGGCCGAGTCTCCCTCTTCTCCAGCCCAAAAGACCAAACCTGACCGACGCACCTCTTGGGCTGTGAATATCAGTCCCAAGAATATCAGCCCCAAACGAAAAGCAGATGTCCCTCCCCCAGCTGTAAACCACTACCAGCCTCCACAGCATCAGCAGCACCAGCAGCATACTCCATCACCCAGTGTCTCGAGCAGGCTGGCTCCCCAGATTCCTCAGCCAGAACCGCTCTCACCGATTGAGCCATCAGCAGACAAGAATGATCCATGGGCAGCAGCTGTCGCAGAACAGGAGGACTCTATCACGGCCGCTGATAAGAACAAGGCCGTTCCTCCCGTACCAAGCACAGCGCTTTCTGGGGCATCAGCATCAAATGATGATTGGGCCAGCGTTACTCGCGACATGACCCAACCGGCGACAGCTCCCAACACATTTGCTGCGCAGGACAGTGGTGTAGCGATACAGCCATCTCAAGCAAGTGAAGATGTAACTCCACGGGATGCCTCGTTCATCGGTCTTCCTCCCATTCGAAGATCGTCCACGTTTGGACTGAGTAAAGCAAAGAAGGCAAAGGAAGCAAAGGATAGATTTGCACTTGATGAAGACGATGTCTCGCTACCTGAGCGTAGTGTTGCTACCCCACCCATTGCCGAGCACACGGCTACTACTGAGCCTGATATCTCGGACGACAATGCGTCAGCCGCAACAAGTGGCAAGCAAGCTGCTGCTGCTGCTGCTGCTCCAATCTCTGAGAGCGCCAAAGCAGCGGTTCAGACTCCTTCTGCGGCCAATGCTGGTGAAGCACTCCACGGTGCTCCAAGTAACGGACTTGTGCAATATCAAGGCAACATGGTGGCACAACACGGCCCTGAATTCAGACAAGCCGGCCCTGCGTATCCCAATGGTAGCATGCCTCCTCCGAATCATGCAGGTGGTCCTCCAATGATGATGCCCAACCAGCACTTTGCCGGTTCTGGTCCATGGAAACTGGAAGAAAGCTATCTTGCAGAACCTCTTAACCAAGTGTCTCGTAACCGATCCGGTACCAGCGGATCTCGTTCGCCTGCATTCCCCGGATTTGAGGGACGTCCCGGCTTCCCAGGACCACAAGGCCCAGAATTTGGCGGTGCCAATCAGCCACGATCTCAAGATATGCCACCTTCTTCCGCTCAGCGATACCCTGGTCTGTTTGCGCCTCAAGGGGATGGAGCAATGCCTCACCTAGGTCAAGGAGCTGGGTGGAGAGGAGATGGACCAAACCCGAGGGGAACAAGCAGCGAGTTTGGCATTGCTGGAATGGGCCCTCCTGGACCAGAAGAGCGTGGTCGCTCCAAGAGAGGTTCCGGCATTTTCAATCAGATTGGCGATAAGATTGCCCGTGCAACCTCGCGAGACCGTTTCTCCTCGAACGCTGATGGTAGACTCTCGCGAACCAACACACGTGATGAGTATACCAGTGAGAATGCCGAAGACATGCAAGACAACAAGAAGCGCCGCTCTAGCTTCATGATGAACCTCGGCCGCCGAGGCTCTATGGAGCAGAGTCGACCCCAGGATTCTTTCGGTCCGCCCAAGCGCGCCGCTACAGATATGTCGTTTGGAACTGAGGACAGCCAAGGCCGTCGCAAGTCGTTTATGAATACGCTAGCAGCAGCGCAAAACAAGTTCTTGCCCTCAACTGGTTCACGACTGTCCATGTCCATGTCGCGACCCGAGTACGAAGATGAGGCTACGACTCCCAGCAAAAAGAAGCGATTTTCAGACATGACCAAGCTTTTCCGCAAGTCCAAGAATACCGATGGATCAGATCGACCACCGTCTCGTAATGCGCTCAGCACTTTCAGCTCGCAACAGGGTTCGCGCCCAGGTTCCAACGATTGGGCCGCACCACGACAGCGCAGTGGTACACTCGGTTCCATGGAGAATGGCGATGGAGCCACCACACCGAGAGGTAGAGGCTCCAGTATGGCAAACTTCTTTGCTCGTCGCTCTGGCTCACACCAGCGCACTGGCGAGGTTGCTGACCCAAGTCGCCAGCCCCAGGCAGCTCAGCAAGGACCTGTTGATTCGTCGATTCACTCGCAGAACTGGCAAAACATCCCTAGACCGCCTTCGCAGCAACGAAGAGACGGCTCTATTCCAGCCAATCGCTCTAGGGCCAACTCCAACCGCAATTCGACTGATTTCGAGCAGAGACGCACATCGCAACTGTGGACGCAGCCTGCAACGGCATCTCCACTGACCTATGGACTACCTACACCCGCTCCTTTCAAACCACATGCTGATGGTGATAGCGGCGTGCGACAATCGATGAGCTCTGAAGCAGGCGATCCCTCCGCTGATACTTTGGAGGGATCAACTCTACAAATGCCGCACCAGGGACTCGCAATCCCCGATCTTGATGGCAGTGGGAAGCGCCCGATGAGCGCAGATGATGATACCAGAACCGAGCGAGGCGATCAAGACGTTCATGAACCTGAGCAACAAGAGAGGAGAGAATCTGAGGCTATCACGGCACCCACCGAATCGAGACCCTCCATCACTTCTCTTGCTAGCTCCATGATTTCTCGTCAAGATACAAATGACTCTACGAGTGATGTTGCTGATACGACTGTTTCTCGAAGCTCTGTTGCATCCCCCACTGATAGGCAAACACCTTCTCAAGAACAGACTCCTATGCAACCTCCAGTAGTGCAACATGCCGCAAATTTCAACCCCGCTTCGGGTGCCAATGAGCCTGCACCTCCTAGCGGCTGGAACCGCGCCCAACAGGCACCTCAACCGCCAATGGGAGGAACACCAGGATATGGTCATATGCGCGTTGATCAATATGGCCGACCCATGGGCCCTGTACCTGTTCCTGTTGATCAGTATGGACGCCCGCTTGGCTCTGCTCACCCATCGCAGCAACCCCAGCACTCTCAGCAACCGTATCAACAAGCCTATCAGCAGCCTCAACAACAACAACAGCACCCCAACATGGGAGCGGTGTATGGCAACAACCTCCCTCCTCATATGGGTGATGGCGCTCCAGGATCTCAAACGCCTGTGAACGCATCTCCAAGATCCAAGATGAGCCTGGACAAGGCTTTGCCTGCTGCCCCGGACAAGAATGAGCGCGAAGGCGGTTCTCGCTGGAAGGGACTGCGTAGCAAGATGACTGAGCAGATGAACAACATGTCCCAAGGCATGAGCCGAGAGGACAAACCAGAAAAGGCAGACAAGGGCGATCGTACTGACCGTCACTCTGGAAAGAAACTCATGGATGCTTTCAAGCGCAGCTCAAAGCAGGCAGATGCTCCAGTCACATCGCCCGGCAAGTCTGCGCCGGGCTACTATAACCATTATCTGGAAAGCCCTGGCCAGGGGGATCCCCCTCAGCAGTCCCAATCACAGCCCATGTCGCCGCATGAGCAAATGTATGTTGTTTCTCCTCAGCATCGCATGTCTGCGCAGAACAACTACTTCCCTCCGCAACCCTCGGCGCGTTCTTCTACCATGCCCGTAGGCTTCCCCGGTCCTCAGGCACCTGCACCCGCATCTATTCAAGGAACCCTGCTTAATCAGATGAGACAGCCGCCCCCTGGCGCTGCAAACCATCGCGAACCAGAGACACCTATCCGCACGGATCTCCAATTCTCACAACCCCTACCTAGAAACGCTCCTCCAAGCCATTCTCCCCAAAGTGTCTCTCCTCAACCCCCTCGCCACTCTGGCTACGGTCAGCCAGCACACGTATCCCAGGAGCCCTCGCCTGAGTCGCAGCGTGATGTCCGGGAAACGGTACCTGTGTCGTCGCCTGGTGTGCGCATAGTTCATGATGAACCAGCACCACCACAGCAACAGCCGAGAGCGAGCCCACCTGTTCAAAAGCAACCCGAGATTGCCGTTGGCACAGGTCACGAGGAGCCTGAAGACGTTGTGGTTACGCCCATGTCTGCATTCCCCAAGCCAACCAAGGCCGAGCCAGTCAATGAGGCCAAGAGAGCTTCTGTAGCCTCAAAGCCAGCTGAGCCCAGCCCAGTGATTGAAAATGTCCAGGCCGCGGCAGTTGTTGCAGCTCCATTAGCAGCTGCCTCTGCTACTACCACCGCTGCTGTTGCTAGCGAGAGCCCTGCCAAGGAACCCTCATCAAGCTTCAATATTGAACTAGAGGACACTGCCGACGCTCGTCAGCGCACCATTCGTTTAGAAAGCCAGGAAGAGAAGATTGCTTATGACCCTCTTGATGCCGAGCCTGTCATGGCAGCAACCAGTTATCCTGGTCAAGAGTGGAATCCATACGGTGACAACTTTGGAGACTGGACTGAAGACTAAAAAAGAAGTGCACGGCTACCAGGTCGTGTTGTTTTGATATGTAACTTTCTTCTCGTTTTGCATTGTTTATTTTGTTTCTATATCCCAAAAACCTCCCCATGTTTGAGTAGCCTTCTTTATTTCGTTTGTTGTTTTTAATACCACCTGGATACAAGTTAAGAGAAGGAGATTTCACAGTTTGATGCATGGTGATTGAACAAAAAAAGAGAGCTTCGTTTCTATTAAAGAGAATTACAAATACATGTTCCTTGTAACTGTGCTTATACCATTCTTCGTGTGCTCGTGAAATGAGAAATCTAATCTATACAAAAACTAAAAGAAAGAAGGATATGCTTGCTGAAAATGGGGATAAAATGAGAGAGAAAGTAGACATTAGAGATGTCAAGAAGACGGCAGCTATTCAACCACGCCCATCTTGAGCTTGTTGAGGGCGCTTTCGTAGTTGGCAGGGCTGTGGTCCGTAAGCATGCTTGTTCCGAAGCGAGCTTCGCCGAATCGGCCCTCGACGTCACGGATGTACTTGAGGACTACGCGCTGCGCGGGACGCCCAAGCTGCCGTTCACTAACTAGCACAAAGGCGTCTCGTCGCAGAACCCGCTGTGTCTCGACGGTGAAGACCTCCCCGGGCGGAAGGAGCTTGTTGTTGGTCATGGTATCGCGAAGGGCCTGAAGGGCTGGCAGCATCCAAGCGTCTTCGTCGTTGGAGGGGATACGGCGTGCGCCAGCAGAGAGGTTGTTCTGGAAGGCAGCCCAGAGGCGGGCGCGGATCTCCGTCTTAGTGCGGTTTTCTTTATTCTTAAAGGCCAGCGCGAGGGCCTGGAAGTCGTGGAGTAGTCCGAGCGATAGGTGAGGGACCAGATCGCTGCCGTGGACGACGCTGGTGATGAGGCCGCGCGTGATTTTGCGGAGGCCAGAGGACATGACGCCCGGAGGACCGTATGCGTACACGTGAATGCGGCGGCCCGGCGGTAGTTTCACGTCAGAGAAGCTGTGGTCTATAAAGGAGCCGTCGGTAATCATCTTTGTGTAGAGTGACTCGGATGCTGTGACGAAGCCGGGACCCTGGCGATTGGGTTCTGAAAGCATTAGGCCGAGAAGAGATGTGACGCCTGCACCGAGAGAGTGGCCGCATAGGACGAGTCCATAGTCGGAGAATTCTTGTAGTGCTGCCTTGAGAGTAAACAAGACGCGGCCGTCACCGCCGTATAGTAGGCGACGAGCAGAGGCGTGCATGCCCTTGTGTACCTGGTAGCTGTGGCCTTTCCAGACAAGATCGTCAAATTCACAGGCCATATCTGTCATGACATCTTCAAATCCAAGCGTTCCTCGACAGGCAAGTACGACAGCCTTGGCTTCGTGGTCCAGCGAGATGTAATGGACAAGCGGGACGCCAGTACCAGTTGCGCCTGTGGCGTCGGTGCCACCTTGGGGATCTACGAAGGATGCTAGAAGAATGTTGCCGGCGTCTGATTCTGTATGGTGGGCAAAATGGCGAACATCATGGTGGGTTGTATCCCAGGCTTTGCCAGTGGGCATGTCGGACGAGATTCCAAGGAACTTCATAAAGTTGGAGCCGTAGCACGCCGAAGAGAAGCGCATATATCGGACAATGTTGGGCAGTAAGTGGCCAGACGGAAACGTACCATCCACAAACCCTTCCCTTCGAAGCGTCTCTAGGGCATCGGTTGCGCTATAGGCGCTCTTCTTATAATATGACGAGAGCACGAGCGATGTTTGCGAGTCGTTGGTTGCGAGACTATAGAGACTCGGGGCGTAGGCAGAGCCATGGCGACGATGACCGCGGCGTGGGGCTGCCGAATGGGCTCCATATGCTGCTTCGGCTCTCGCCCAGAGTGTGCTGTCTTGCGACGTTGAGACGTCTGATCTGCGGACGGTTGGTGAGGCTGGTTGGAGTCCGCCGGCCGGGGTCATGGTGTAAGTGTCTGTTTGAGACACGAGCGAATCGCGCCGGCGGTCTTGGATAGAGACATAGCTAGCTCTGGACGAGCTTCGGGGTAAGATCTCTGGCGTTTGAACCGACCGCCGTGAAGCAATGGTTCGCTCGTTGTTTCTTTGAGGCCGAGAGGGAAGAGGCTTTGATTTGACTGAACCAGCTGAGGACGTGGAGAGCGGTCGTTCAGGCTTCGTGCCACTCTTACTTTTAGAGCCTTGACTAGGTTCAACGCCATCTTTGTTCCAAATGTTGGACAGAGACTGGCCACCTTCTTTGAGTGCCTGCTTCAAGCCTGTCTTCTTGTCTGTCGATCGACCCAAGGAAGCCGCGTCGCCTTTGCGCTTTGCAACAGGTTTACGTACTCCAGAGCTGTCCGCCCGGTGCTTGTCGGTCCGCTCCGGAGTTCCATTGGCTGGGGTTCTAGCCTTCTTCTGGTTCGCCGCTGGCTCCATAGATCTCGACAAGCGGGACTGTGCTCGCGCTGCGGTTTGCGTTCCTGTCGCTGGTGGTCCGGCAGAGAGGCGTCTTTCTGGCTTTGGTGGCGCCTCGACCTTCACTTGCGGTACCGTACGAGGACTGTTTGGCACAGCCTTGAATGTTCCGCTGGCTGCATCGTATTGCATGACATCTTTGGGGTCGTCCTCCTTTGCGTCAGTCATGATAGCGTCCTCTGCACCATTTCCAGAGAATACCATGGATCGGAACTTGTCTCGTTCAAGCTTATAAACAACTCTATATGAAGACGTCTGACTTTCATCGCCGCCGTATGAGAGCCAAGATTTCGATTGCGGCTTGGCGGGAATAATGCTTGTTTCCACAATCTCTGCTCCAGGAGGTGTGGGCAGAGCTGGCAAATCCGGGCCTTCCACATCGACCGCAATGGTCTGTATGGTTGACACGGAGTTGGATATTGTGACTTTTGTATCAGCAGGGAGCGACGATATGATTTGATGTCGGAGTCTCTCTAGAACAACATCATCTTCTGCATGTTGCATATCGCCTGGAGTTGTTGGTGATGGTATTTGGTCTTCACTATAACCACGCTGTAAAGCCATTTGGTTGTCAATGTCGACCCGCTCGCCATCATTAAGGACAACTACATCCCATATGACTTCTTCATACGAACGTCTTCGGTCTTCTTCTTCACGAAACCTGTAGCAGGACTGTTGAAGATATGCCAGAGCGCTAAGAGCGAGCACTAAATCTGTAACGCCGACCTTTTCTCCCTGGTTTCCAGTGATGGGATTTCGAAATTCGCGGCGGATTAGCGTGATAATACTCGCGACAGCGCGAGACGAATCTGTTGATCCTAAAATCCTATCCAGAGAAGAAAGAACGATTTGGCTGGCCTCGGACGCGGCGGATAATGTGGTGCCTGTAAGTCGGAAACTAGCCGACGTCCAAAAGACGACTTGGATAACAGCATAGTGCAGGCTCTCGAGACTCTTTTCCAAGACAGATTCGGCATCAGCAGCGGCTATTGCACTCGTAGCAGTGTCTTTGCCTGCCTTTATCAGGACCACCTCTACTAAGCCGCGGGCAAGTTCGAGACTGGAGAGCGTTGTGAATCGGGCCGCATCGAGACCGTACGCGCTAACAAGCGAACCGAGGCGGATAGCAAAGGACGTCGATCGAGTCGCTAAACTGACAGCATGCGCAATAGGCGAAGGTAGAAGCGTTGGACCAAGAGACTGGTTAGAAGTCTTGGGTGTTGTTAATATTGATTGCGATTTGGCCGCGATTTGTTGGGGCGTATTAGGAGGGTCTGAGGAGGTCATCGCGGCGGCGGAGCTACCTGCATGTCGCTGTAGCAGGACGAGCTGTAAAGGGCAGGAGAATGCACCTGGTATTGCAAGGGTTGGTGAATTACAAAAATTAAAGGAGTGTGCAGATGGGAAAGAGAGAAAAAGGAAAATAGAAGATCCTAGTTGGAACAAATCAAAAAACTGTTGAGGGATGGACCAGGCGACAGCTGGCGGGCACCTGTTGGGCACCTGGCAATGACCGTGGCAGTGGCAAAAGCGCGTTCTGGCGTCTTGTTCTAGAAGGTGACGTGCGCCAGGTACAAGTTACTCGGATACATGCCATTTCAAGCCATACTACGAGTCTAGTGGCGTATTGTATCTCTTAGCACAGAGGTGTTACTGTGGTACGATGTATTGATACGATTGAAATGAAGGGAAATTACTAGCCAATTGCGTAGGCGGAGGGCGAGACAGTGCGGCACATGCAAATTTAGCATGTGATAGTGTAGCGTAGCCTTTTTTGCGCTGGCAGGTTTAGTGGGGCACTGTTGTTGGAGACAATGGGCGAGGCGTGCTCTGTCGACATCATCTATGCTAAGTTGGTAGGTTTGTTTATATATTTTTCTATATAATCTTTCTGAAAAGTGATGGACGTCATTGCGGGTTTATATTTATAGCATGTGGACTAACTTATAAGTAACTCAAGAAAAGCACAGTATAAGCCCGGCTTACGTCCTTATATCTTCCTAAATTGGCAACCATCTGAACGCAAGGGAGAGGTTCTATAAACAACTATTTTGAACAACCCTTCAAAACCCAGTTATGATCTTAATAATGAAAGCATATATACCCAAACCAGCACGCGACACACTCCCCTCTCCCTGCGCTCTGGTCACCAGGAGTGGTGGCGCATAAGGCGGGGATCAACAGCCTTTCCCCCTTCCTGGCGCAACCATCCCCGTCCCGAACATGGGACGACCTGAGCCGCACTGCTGTACAAATTGTAAAAATACGAAGAGCTTAACTTGAAGGCTCTATAATAATTGTGTACTTGCATCCTCCGAGCATTCCGCTCACCATGTCATGACCGTCAAAGACTTCTCGCTCGTGTCGGCATCTTGGCACGGATGATTCCGAAACTGCTGCAAAAGGAGCCAGATGACCTTGTGCATTGCGCGCCACGACGTGTCGCACGATTTGCAGCACCCAGCACCAGCAAGCAGCCTGAAGGAGGGCAACGCCAAGTCGCACGACTAGTGGACGAACGGGGTTCAATTTGCGGTTTTGCAGTCTGAATGCGGTAGCTGTCACCCGTTTCGTTCGCTGTGTAAGACGGACTCCGAGTGTCAGATTTAGGTAGTAAGTAAGCATGTGATTCCGAATAAGAACAATGCCCACGCCAATTCATTTTCCTCCTTTCATCTACATTTTTCCCTTTTCAATATTCAAAATTAACGCCAGACCTTACACAAAGCTTCTTTATTTCTCCATTCTTCTCATATACCACCAAAATGTATACTGACGAGCTTCACCCTATGCTTGCGCGCATCCGCATTGCTGCCCTCCAGTCTGAGTAAGCCTAGCCTGATCACCAGCGCCAACCTTTCATCTGTCTTCCAAGACGAAGTCAAGCTGCGACAAAAAATACCCCTTTTTACATAGAGACTAACATGATGCAAATAGGGTCCGATCCAAGAGCACCAGCCCCTCAAACGTCGTTGTCCGCTCTAGACGAAACACCGTCACTCAGGTCATCACGCCCGATGGCACACCCAGCTTGGCTGTCCGCCGTGTCGTCTCTGCCCGCCGCAACTAGACATGCATTTTACTTGCATGATTGACTATTTGCTTCGCCTTTTATTTTAGGCTCCTGTATATTTTGTTTTAACCGGGCGCTATGTGTAGTCTGCACCGTCTGTATGATACCACGGAAGAGACGGGAACTGCACGGAAATTATTCTTCATTGCCTGACAGCTTGACAGCATGGCATACGGCGTTTTATGGCTTTCTTTAGGAGCAAAAAGCAAAGGACTCTCCTCGATGGCATACTCAATTTCTTTTTTTATATTATATCCCAAAATAACGAGCTACATTTGCAAACTACATTTTTTCTTCCACGACATGCTCTATCGGCCCATCCAACCACCATCCACGACCAACACATGACCGCTAACGTAGGCGCTAGACTTGGACGCAAGGTACACTGTTGTGCCCTTGAAGTCTTCAGGGGAGCCCCAGCGGCCAGCAGGGATTCTAGCGCTAATGCTAGCCAATCGCTCGGGGTTGTTGAGCAAGGCTGTGTTCATGTCCGTCTCAATGTAGCCCGGAGCAATGGCGTTGACAGTAATGCCCTTGGATGTCCACTCATTAGCAAACGACTTTGTCAGCTGGCCAACTGCACCCTTGGACGCCGCATAGGCAGGGACAGTAAGACCGCCCTGGAAGGTGAGGAGGGATGCATAGTTGATGACACTGCCGCGGCGGCCGGTGACGGGCGAGGGCTCCAGCTTGAGCATGTGGGCGCCGACGTCGCGGCAGAGGGTGAAGACGGCGTTGAGGTTGACCTGAATGACCTCGTTGAAGTCGCTGTCGGGGAACTCTTCACAGGCGTGACGGCGCTGGATGCCAGCGCAGTTGACGAGGATGCGGATCTCGTGGTTGTCAGCGAGGATCTTGGGCGTGAGGGCCGCAACGGATTCAGGGACGGCCATGTCTGCCGTGTAGATCCAGGCCTTGCGGCCGAGCTTTTCGACGGCTTCCTTGGTTTCTGTGACGGATGTATCTCTCTGCAAATACAAAGCATTAGCTACTGCGAATAATATGCAGCGACTTGGCAATTGCTGCGCACCTGGATGAGAATGACATCGGCACCAGCCTCTGCCAGCCCAATAGCGACAGACTGGCCAATGCCTCTAGTGCAGCCGGTGATCATGGCCGTTTGGCCCTCGAGCGAGAACATGTTGGCAGCCATTTGAATAATTTTGCGTGCAAGCAATGGTAAAAGCAAAGGATACTGGTGATGGAGAAGAAACAGAGGGAAGATGTGGTTCTTGGAGGGGCATTCAACCGGGACGTCACTGTTGGAGAGGGGCGCTGGGGTATTTGGTGGAGGTGTTTCTATTGCCGATGAAAAGTTTCCGTGTTGGGCAAGTTCCGGCGACAAGCTCCCATTTTGGCATAAGGACAAGTATTGAGGTTCTACTATGTTTAATAAAGGTATAAAATTGTGAAAATATTGCAATTGATTCTTCAGCAGTATATTCAATTTTACCTTTGCTTCGCATATTTACACCTTTTGTCCTGAATGGTCTACGTGCTGCTACGCCCTTTGTCCAACGTCCGGTCTGCGGAGGCGGGTGGTGCGGGGGGGCGCAAAGCTTCAATAGCCGGCGCCGTACGCCCAACGTGGGGGATCGTGGTGCCGCCGTCAAGTTTTCTTTGCCGCCACTTGGAACGTTTTACTTTCCTGCCAATACTCTCTCCCTTCACTTCCCGCTCTGCATTCTGTCCTCATATACGTCTATCACTTCTCTTTTTCTTTGAATAATCAATCGCATCTTTTCATCTACTACTAGCCAAAACTCAACATGGCGACAGAACGAGTTCAAGCGTCCGTCCTCCATGGCGAAAAGGACCTTCGCCTTGTAAGTTCAAAAACTTGTGCTCTTCATCCTTCTTGTTTCTATTCCAGAAACTGACACTCTTTTCCCCTATCACCAGCAAGACCGCGAGCTACCAGCCCCCGAGGCCTCCGAAATCCAAATCGCCATTCAGTCTACAGGTCTCTGTGGCTCCGACCTCCATTACTTCAACCACTACCGCAACGGTGACATCATTGTTCGCGAGCCGCTCACTCTTGGACACGAGTCCAGCGGTACAGTAGTCTCCGTCGGATCTTCTGTAACGACATTTGCCCCTGGTGACCGCGTCGCCCTAGAAGTCGGCGTCTCTTGCGACGACTGTGAATACTGTGACAGCGGCTCCTACAACATCTGCCGCGGTATGCGCTTCCGTAGCTCTGCCAAGTCGTTTCCTCATTTCCAGGGCACACTACAGGAAAGGATTAACCATCCTGCGAAATGGTGCCACAAGTGAGTGTTCCTTTCAAGTCTCCGCCAAAGAAGATACACTAACAGCCAGCGACAGATTGCCCAGCAACATGTCCCTAGACCTTGGTGCTCTCATTGAGCCCTTGTCGGTAGCCATGCACGCCCAAGACCGAGCTCGACTGCCTGAGGGCGCTACAATCCTAGTGTTTGGTGCCGGTGCCGTCGGTATTCTGGCTGCTGCAGTGAGCAGAGCGGCCGGTGCCAAGGCCATCATCATTGCCGACATCCAACAAGATCGAATCGACTTTGCTATTAAGAATGGATTTGCCGACGCTGGTGTGCTTGTGCCAATGGCCCGACCCCAGACGACAGAAGACAAGCTCAAATACGCGCAGGAGGTTGCTGCCATGGTCAAGGAGACCAAGGTCAACAGCGAGCCTGTCGGTGAGGTCTCTGCTACGTATGAGTGCACTGGCGTTGAAACATGTACGCAGTGCTCCATCTACGTAAGTGAAACTATTCTTAGCCCTTTAAGTCCACAAAGAAAGAAAAGCCCCTCTAACAATCCAATAGTGCACCAAGCCCGGCGGCAAGGTCATGATTATCGGCATGGGTACGCCAATCCTCACGCTTCCCATGTCCGCAGCTGCGCTCCGTGAAGTTGACTTGGTTGGTGTTTTCCGCTACGCAAACACCTATCCTCGAGCCATTGAGATGCTGTCGAATCCCCCCAGGGGAATGCCTGATCTGAGCACCCTCGTCACACATCGCATCAAGGGCATGGAGAATATTCCCCAGGCCTTTGCGACTGCCGGCAAGGTAAAGGATGACGACGGTAAACTTGTCTTGAAGGTTATGATTGATATGAGCGCTTAACTAAATAGTTTGGATTTGAAAATGATTTGTTAGGTGTCGTGCATGCATGAAGAGACGAGCAGAGTCTCTTGAGTGGCGTTTTAGCAAGTTTATAGTGTATTAGAAAACAGGGGCTGATCAGAAAATCATGTCAATTTATTTATTCATTTATATCAAAAATCAAAGGTCTATGTATTACTTCATCGTTAGAGCATCGCCAGTTTTTGTATTTACGACTTGTCGGGGAAGCCAAAGTCGACACCGAAGGGAGGGTAGACGTAGCGCTTAAGCTCTCCCCTCTTGGTGAGATCGTCAGAGTAATCGTTGAGCAGCTTCATGTCCTCAGCGTCAAGGTCGACAATCTGAGTGTTGGCCTTGATGCGGTCAGGGTTGACAGACTTGGCGAGGACAGTGCTTCCACGAGCGACTGGAATTGCGTTAGCATACAGTTATACGTTTTGTGTTTTGCAAGGCGGGACAACATACCATGGTAGCTCAGGAGAACAGTGCCCGCCGAAACACCCTTCTTCTCAGCAACCTTGACGACAGGCTCGCACGTCATGAGAGGGCTGCCAGTGCTGCCAAGAGGGCTGTAGGAGACAATGTGGATGCCCTTTTCGCGGCAGAGATCGACAATCTCCTGCTGGGGAAGGCTGGGGTGGTTCTCGATCTGGTTGATGGCAGGGACAATCTTGGCCACAGGGAGAAGCTCCTCAAGGTATTTCTTGCTGTACTATAACAAAAGGCGTTAGCTGGTGGTTTCCACTTGGCATTAGTGTCACGGTTCTTACGTTGCAAACACCGATAGCCTTGACCTTGCCGGTCTCAACCAGGGCCTCCATCTGCTTCCAGGCCTCAACGTGGTTCCAGTCGCGGAGAATATCGCGGGAGCCGTCGGGGAGGGTAGGGAACTTGTCATCGTTGCCTTCGGGGTTGAGGAGAACAGGCCAGTGCTGTTGCGTGTGTTAGCGAATAGATGGGGGCTGCTGTAGCGGGGCCACTTACAATGAGGTACATGTCAACGTAGTCCAATCCAAGGCTCTTCAAGCTCTTTTCGATGGCCTCGCCGACACGGGTGTTGTAGGTGGCCCAGACCTTGGTCATGACAAAGACGTCCTCGCGCTTGACGCCATTGGCAAAGGCTTCCTTGAGGCCAGCACCGACTTCATCTTCGTTTCCGTAACAGTAGGCCCCGTCCACAAGCTTGTATCCGTTCTGGAGGGCGTATGAAACAGCCTTTTCGACCTCGCCGGCCTTGGATTGCCAGGTGCCTGTGCAGAAGTAGAGTGGTTAGTTTAGAGGTTGGAGGCGAGTATGGTACAGGCCATACCGAGACCGACGGCAGGAATATCCTGGCCAGTGTTGAGCTTGAATGAAGTAGGGGCCATTTTGAAGAATCGTTTGGTAGTAGAGAGGGGAATTGAGGGGATAGAAAGGAAGAAACGCAAATGTGAGGGCCCAGCTGTTTAAGAAGCGTTTGCAGGTTAGATGGTCCGTCATTGGTGGGGGCGGGGAAGACAATGCCAAAGCCGATTTTGCCCAATGGGGAACCCGTCGGCGAGAGATGCCAGAAAGACATTTTCAGTAATTGTTGCATAACCACGCTGGAATATCCATTTATTTTTAGCGGAAAAATTAGTTTTCATTGCTAAAATTCTCGTTCCATAATTTAAATGCACAGGTTCCATCGTGGTGATAGTGAATCTTTGATATTTATTATTTTCGTTGTGTCAATTGCCTATGATGCAATCAACGGGGCCAATAGCCGCTGCCGCTTTGGTATCTATTCTATACGTGAGTTTTCATCAGAGTCATTAATAATCCTGAACGCCGGTTTCGCCCTGAAGAGACGCCTCGCCCTGTTCCTCGTGCCAGCTTGGTTCTTCTTGGTCAAACCACTCGTCCTCTGCGTCTGCTCTCGCCAGCACATCTAGGTCCTCATTGCTGTCGACACGGGTATAATCAAACTCTTCGTCATCACCGCGAATGAAACGGTCACAGAGATATTCCTTCCATAGCTCCAGTCCTTGGCTTTTGTCGGAAACGTCTTGATCCCACGGCTCGCCGCCTTTTAATCGCTGGCGGGCGACGCTCATGGGTGACGATGATGAAATGGCATCGGCCTCTGCTCCCGGTCGAATACTCGATATCTTTGTCTCTCCGCGGATGAGATCCGCTTCTAGTGTTCGCCCATATCCCTTCTTTTTGCCTTCGGCCTGGCGTTCTTCTGCCGACTGATAGCGCTTCACCAAGCGTTCATATAGCACAGGATCTAATGGTACACGTCAGTAACTGCTTGGTCTGACCTGGGTGCCTGTTCCTGTCTATAGAATCAAGCACGCATACGAAAAACATACCTGATAGCTCGTGTTCAACATTGTGAAAGTATTCCGGTGTACGCTCAAGGTATTCTCTGCGCCGATTCTGGGCTTTGATAACGGCCTGATGCTCGCTTTTCTTTGCCTGCCGCGGGGTCGGCTGGTCCCCCGATTCGGCGTCCATTCTTTACGGTGATAAAGGTCTGATAAGGCTTGCTAAATTATCGGCGGCCCGGTTTGCTTTGTAATGTTTCAACGGGCGCCGGCTTCGCATGTCTGGGGGAAATTGCGCGCGTGGCGATCTGATGGGGGTGGTAGCGGCAAAGAATGGAGCTGTGGAATGTCTCTGCCCAGGCTATCCGAGAAGACCCGCGCACGAGTTTGTATTGTGATTTGGGGGTACCGCTGGATTGTAATTGACGTTTTATGTAGTGAGACGGCTTCGCTTGGAACTTAATTACCACGGGAAGCTTAACGGTCTAAGCGAGTTGGACGTGTCAGCCACGGCCCGCCGCCCGCCCTACGGCGTAACCGATGTTTGTGTGTAGATGTCTTGGGGCCAGAGTCTGGGCACAGAATGGCGATTTTGCCAGTTCTCTGATTCAAACATAAACACCATGTACTGCTTCACAACACGATGTTTAATTTATGTTAATAATAATTCATCCAAACTATAATTTTACGGCTCACTATTTTCTTGTCTGTCCATTGTACTCTACCCGACATTTGTTCATTGGCAAATATTTCCCACGTTTAGTACCCTAGAGATTTACAGCACTCTCTACACCAAAAGCCACCAGCCTGGACATTGCAGCATCTGCCTGTTGATCGTATTCGCATCTTGCAGTAGCGGCAAGGCTAATTACAGGCTGGTACAAACACCACTACTCATGCCAATTTTTTCTTGCTTGGTCCGTATCGAGCCGTCTTGCTGCAAGTCCTAGGCTACTCGGTCTAGGCTACGGCTTCACTAGCGGCCGACTCGTACAGCCTTGCGTGGCGGCTGCCGATGGGCCAAGTCTGAGACAAGCAGTGTTGTTCACAGAGCCAAAGCGGATCTTACGCCCACTCGTTAAAAAAAAGGGCATCTCCGGATATATCAGAGCCGATGGACAGTTTTTCTCGTACCTACCGCACGCGGGCGTTGTGGCGGCCCACGGAGGCGCAACCACCAACTGCCAACTTTTGGTTCATGGAGCGTTTAAATGCTACAGTAATACTATGCCGTACGAAAGCTCCCAGGCACGCACCACGCCAACGTCCCTTGGATCGGAC
The DNA here is from genome assembly GCA_000825705.1 of [Torrubiella] hemipterigena. Taxonomy (NCBI): domain Eukaryota; kingdom Fungi; phylum Ascomycota; class Sordariomycetes; order Hypocreales; family Clavicipitaceae; species [Torrubiella] hemipterigena. The sequence goes on from CDHN01000003.1 coordinate 4,480,905, forward strand.
GCTGACCATGCCCTTATCCTTGCTAGCTTGGAACACGCCGACCCACCGACGGCGCCAATACGAGGGTTGCCCTTATCCGCAGCCATTCACAGACGAGCTGTGGGCAGCTAAGACGAACATGGGGTAGGCAAGAAAAAAGGGAGCAGGCTGTTGTAGGCAGGTTTGCTTGGTCCGAATAATGCGTCCCCATTCGAGCATAGACAAAGTCGTCATCGGCGTAATGACGCACTTTGGCTGCGGCAACACCACCAAAGCAAATCCCGCGACGACACGGCATACGAAGAGTGCCCTCCTTGTGCTAGCAATGCGGGTGTCTGTCCCATGTCACGCGAGCCAGCCCGTCGATGCATTGTGTCCCTGGGGATGGAGAAGCCAAGGGACCAAAACCACTAGGACGACATCCACTGTCCATCTGCAAAGCATCGTACGCTCTGACGAAAGCAAAGGCAAAAAAGAGCCACTGTGGTGGTTCCAATATATGCGGGCTTGCTCGTTGTCTCCTGCAGATCTCCGCTTAAGTCGCCTGGATGCATGGATGCCTGTTGCCCACAGCAGCATCAGTCGAAAGACTTTCCTTGGTTTATTACGCGTTTTTCTGTTTATATCGTGCTCGCTGCTGCTCACTCAACTTGGCAACGAACAACATATTGGTGGGCCATGAGCGCCTCGTTGGGCCACTTAAAGTGGTACGAGGAGGCGGATATATCGTACAGTCAGAGGACAAAGAGAAAAAAAGTGACGAGCCGTGGGAAGAGGAAGGCCTAGCGAGTCCGGGTTCTGCAGTAGCGCTGGATCCGGGGGCTCTGTAGCCTAAAGGTCATGACCGACCGAACCTATTTTTTCTTTCTTCTTCCTTCCCGATCGTGCTCGATCCGTGTTCCACCGTTTTCCACACATGTCTGGTGGACCGCAGGATGGGGAACTTTGAGCCGGTGGTGTGTTGCATTTCTGCCGTCATACTGGGAGGCACGGCTTAACCAGATGCGGATGGAGAGAAACCATTACAAGTGCGTTGGAAAGTGGTGGTGTTCCAGGGAGATGCATCCAATGCACGCACTCACTCATGTCGGTGATGTCTTTTGCTTCGGCCCATCAGACGTAGAACACGTTGCAATCAGCAGCACCAGTAGTAGCAGCTCAACAAAGCGTTTTTTTATCTCTCAGCAAAAGCAATCCCACCAGTTGCTTGCGTTGATCATCACCACTGTGTTAAAACGCTTCTCGGGAAAACTGTGTGCTGAGACGGGGGCGTGATCCTCCTTCTGTTTCTCCCTGAATGGCGCTTTATGGACTCTACTAAGCGTCCGGCGCCAACCCAGACTGGGATGTTGTTGCGCAAGAGCGGAGCGAGGGGTGCCTTGCTAGCTTGGGACGGGTTTATGCCACCATTCAGGCATTATACCCAATCAGCGGGCGTAAAGGCCCCTTTTACGGCGCAGGCCCAACGACCATCGGACGCGACCCGCCGAGCGTGGCGTCCTGGGCATGCACAAGATGGTTTAGCGCCGTGTCTCTGAGCTCTGTGCCGCGCCATCTCTCGCTGGGCGGGCAGCTTGTAGTGGGTGGTAGGTGCACGGGTGTTGTTGAGAGCGAGTTGCAGGATGTCTTGGATGGCTAGGCTAGGCTAAGCCGGGCCAGCAAAGAGAATTTTCTTTCTCCTTTGTTGTTGTTGTTGTTGTGGTAGTCGTGTCAAACATCGCCCATTACGGCTCGTTGTTTGCTGTAGCAGCTGTCGTGGTCCAGGAATTAAAGATGGGACATTTCAAGTCCCGTATGGCTATTTTGTTCCAGCCAAATGAACAAGGGTCATGCAATATATTAATATCCGGGGAACCCGCACAATAGGGAGCCACAGCGTACGTGGACGGTGCCAGAACGATAGCGCGGTGGATGCCAGGCAGGGAGATCGCCTGGGGGTGGTGCTGGCTGGCTGTTCTAAAGTACAGTACCACCCTGGGCCAGCGTTGCACTGAATTGGGGGCCGCTATAGCAGCACCAAACAGCGGTTGTTGCTTCTGGTGTAAATATCCGACGCGAGGCGACTTGCATGCTGTGGACTACTAAGCTTGGCTGCCTTTTGTTTGTAGTACAATAGAAGCTAGCTGATACTAACAATGCAAGCCTATTCATCCGCTTTTTTTTTTCTAATCAACGCGGTGGTGTTTTAATGCCGAGGCCGCTTTTACTAACGAGATGCCCCGGCGAGTGCCGTTATCTAGAACTACCTAAGAGCTAAGCTAGCTGCTAAAGCCAGCACAGTGTCAAATGGGAGCGCTGGAATGGATGTGCCTGAGCTAGCTGGCTTTTTAGCTTGAGCCGCTTAGAGCTTCTCTGCGGATCCTTCTGATCCTTGGGGATCCTCCCGATAAAACCTAGGAGAGGACGACTAATGCTTTTCTTTAGCTTGTGAATGTTGACAAATATTCACCTTGTGGTGAGATATAGCCCCCTACAGCCCCAGAAACACCAAATGAAAAAAGAGATAGTAACGGTGGTGGCAAAAAAAAGGAAAATAAATAAAATAGAGTGAACGGGCGACGTTAACGCAAGCCATCAGCAAGCTAATGTGCGTCTGTATGCAGACGTGCATCAACGCTCCCCACTCCCCCTAAACGGTAGCGCGGACACCAGTGTCAACAGCGGGCGATGCTGCTGTAAATCCCATTGCGTTTGTCCTGAAGGCGCTGCAGCAACACGCATTTACAGTGGTGCTTTGCTTGCTGTTGCCCGCTGCCTGCCTGCGTGCTGGGTCGTTGGCTCCACTCACTGGCGCTGGGCTGTGCAGCCAGGTTTTTTCTATGGTGCTGTTTACTTGCTGGAACGAGCCAACAAGGAAAAGGCAAGGAAAAAAAAAGGGTTGCTTGCCCATTGTTTGCTGGAGCCACCACCACCAACGGACGCCCACGCCCCCCCTCCCCTCCAAAAAAGGTTCGGTTCGGTGCCTGTGCCTGCTGCTGAGAGACACTGGCAGGCCAGCAACGGGTGTCTTGACTGGCTGCCTTGCTTTTTCGCTGTGCACTGACGGGCGCCATCACCACCACTCCTCGTTTTTCGGCGGCTGCTCCTGAAAGCCTTCTTTCTCCTCCGTCAACAATTCTTCCATCCAACATCACAACTTCCCTTTCCTTTCCGTTTCCTTTCCTCACCCCCCCTACATTCTTTGTTTTCTTCCCCCTTTTCCTTGCCTTTCACCTCTTCACCTTGGATTTTATTCAATAAACAGCCAAAAAAACAGACGACACCGAAACACGACACGTCCTCGAAGCCCCCCCCGCGAGCAACTGCCCCCTTTTCTCTTCCGACATCCCGAGCATCCTGCACCGCCATCGAACCCAATATTAGTTTGTCCTTGTCTTGTGTCGACTTCTCCATTGTCCTCTGCCACTCATCAGCGTCGTTTGTTGCTGCATTTGCCACGATTCTTTCTTGCCCTTGTGCTACTGCTGTTGCCGTCCCGTCTGCACTTCCCGTGATTCATCACTGGATACCATACCTTTGTCTTCTTCTTCCTTGACTCGCCCACCCAATTTTGCAAGGCAGACACGTAATAGAGGCTTCATTGCCCTCGTATTTGTGCCCTCAAGACATCGCCTAAAGCTTTCCTACCATCCCTAGGGGGCTGCATCACATCAGTTTTTGTAAGGCCAGCCTTAGTAGACGAACGAAGTCCTTCGCCGTCTTGCTCTGTGTTGCAAACGTCATTTTGCAAACAAGCATCTACCGAGCGAGCTGTTCCATCTGCTAGCTCTGATCTAGAATCGGGTTGCCTTTTCTTGCCAAGGAACATGTAAGCCACCTTGCCCTGCGAGTTTGCAACCCTCCGTGCTGAGACTACGACATCAACCATTTCACATTTGCTAACCAATGCAACACAGTGCCACTCGTCCTCAACGCTCAGCCCCGTCCTTCGAAACCGTCAATCGAGATCTTTGCCCACGAGGACCGTACATAGCAATTTTTCTTCCTTCCCGGCTCGATATATTTCCATCGAGCGGCAAGCAAACAAACACTGGCATCCCGCCTCTAACCATGGCTTTGGTCCAAGGCTACCCTCAGCAAAACTCCTCCATTGCCATGCTCCAGGCTCGCCCAGCCTCTGCCGGTGGCATCATGACGGGTCAGCCGCAATACGGCCAATCCTACGTGGACCAGTCCCACCGATCTCGCGGTTCCTTCAGCGGCACTCCCACAGGCTACCGTGGCAGCTCGACTGTTGCCCAACCCAGAGTCTACGCCTCGCCACCAGTCATCAACCACAACATCCAGTGGCAGCAGTACGCAGCAGCGAACCGATCGAGCCCGTCGTCTGCACCACCCATGACACAGACCTTTGATCCCTCTCAATATCGCCTCCAGCACCCTTCCAGCGGTGCTGCTGGATATAGCCAGCCCTACGGAGCCCCGGTGGTCGCTGCCCGCGACGACTCTCATATTGTTCGAAACATGGGATCGATGCAGCGACCACAGTCCAACTACTATGTTCCTGGCCAGGGATCTGCCAACGTCACCGACAAGTACCGCCGAGCCAATGCCCAAGCCGTCCAGCACAACCGAACGCAGAGTGCCAACATGGCTGCTAACCAGCATGCCGCCGTATATCAGCTTACCCAGGGCTCTCTCTCCGTCCCTAACCTGCCTGGTGGCAAGTACTCGTCTCGACCTTCATCTCCTAGCCAACTGAGCTTCGCCAACCGTGCAGGAACAGAGGACGCCTTTCAGGCTCGTCGCCGAAGCGCCGCTTCCATCGACGCCCGACCCGGCTCTGCCCACTCCCGCAACGGCAGCGGAGAGAGCGCTTCATCTGGCCGCAGCTCTATTTCTCGCCCATCTTCCGTAAGTATATGATGCTTCTTTTATGCTTTTTCCCCCTTTCCCTTTCAAACTGGCCCAGCCAATGAACCGCCTCTAGTGGATCTGCACATACTGACAGGGATATCATGCAGGCTCACAGACACAACGCATCTGTCTCCACCAGCAGCCCCTCCTCTGACGCTTCTCTTGCCGGCAAGCCTGAGCAGGCCCAGCCTGTTCCCGCCCGCGGCTCTTCTGCTGATGCTATTAAGAGAACGATTAGCCCATCTCCTCTGTCGCGACAAGCGAACCTGGGACCCGACTATGCCGATGAGGCCACCGCTTCTCTGGGAACTAGCCCCAACTTGAACTCGCCTGCCGCAAAGCACCTTGCTGCCCTTAACCAGAAGGGTGCCAAGAGCAAGAGCAAGACGTCTCGCCTTCGACGAGCCTTTTCTTTTGGAAGCGCTGCCGACTTCCGCAAGGCCGACGAAGAGGACGCTAAGATGGAGGCGCCATCCAAGCTTCAGAAGCAGCCTACTGCGGAGCAGGCTTACGATGCGGAGCAGGCTCGCATTGTGCAGGCCCAGGAGGCCGGTGGCATCGGCAACAGCATCTATGGTAGCCGCTTCTTTGGCTCCACGGATAACTTGTCCATTTCCTCCACGGCTTCCTCTGCCTCGATTATGCTGCGCAAGATGGGTCGCGGTGTGAAGAAGGGAACGAGATCGCTTGCTGGACTCTTCCGACCCAAGTCTGCCGGTGGTGTTCCTGTCACTGCTGCTCCTCTTGAGCCTGAGACTAGCCAGGCCATGGCTACCATGACGACTGTGGAAGCCGAGACGCAGCTTGTTGGTGTGACTCCGGATCCCGCTACCGGTACCGGATTCCCCCATTTGGAGCGCAACTCACTTGATGCCTCTCGCCCTCTTGAGCTTCCCGAGATTCCCACCGAGCGCCTCGGCAGCTCCGGCACAGATCGCCGAAGCATCGTCGGTGGTGACTTTGAGCGGGCTGAGGTGCTTGCTGCCGTGCGTAAGGGCATTCTCAAGCGTAAGTGAAAAACAGAAAACATATGTCTCCTTTGGGTTGATGCCGGACATACTAACAATAACGTGTATAGGACCTGGCTCTGCTAGCCCTTCTATCCGCCCTGTTGATATTTCTCCCGAGTTGATGCTCCCACCTATCCCTATCATTTCGGACTCGCCCATCTCCAGCGCTCCTAGCACACCCAATGACGATGCCCAGGGTCACCGACGCACAGGATCTATTGCTCTAGCCAGCGACGACTTCTTTGTCAACGCCCTCCGCTCTCGCAGTGACAGCAAGAGTGCCCCGGGCACACCTCAGGGAGGCAAGCGTTCTGCAACCTTTTCTCCTCGCATCATCTTCCACGACACTTGGCCACCTCAGGAGTACGACAGACGCGGTGACGTTGCCACTTGCAACCGCCTCACACCTCTTCTTGCTCAACAGATTAAGGAGGAGCTAAACACTTTCAAGATGGTTCGTACATTGTGATTTACAGTAACAGAGGAAACGCTAACCACAAGCAAACAGGAAATGGAAGTCCATGAAAACTCCAAGATTTACACGCACTTCTTTTAACGACCATGATGCAAACACCATGGAGCGTTACAACTTGACTCTGCCGAGTGGCATCCTGTGTATTTTGTCGATATTTGCCTGCTGCCTTTTCTGCTTCTTTGTTTTTCCTTCTCTTCTTGCTTGTCTTTTATTTCCTCTCTTCATTCACTAGCGGCGTTTTCGGAACAGCATTTGACGGTGTCGATGGCGTTTTGTTGATTGTTTTTCTCTTTTACTACATGTTAGATTGGTGTCCGGCCTGCATCGATGCATCTTTTTTTTCGCGTGGATTTAATGGATAGTCGGCCAACTAACTCTTTGAGGCGAACTCTTTTGTTAGTGGTGGTAGTAGTAGCAGCACGGCTACATGGGAGTGCGCCATGAAGCGAAAAAAATAGCACGCGGCGGGAGGCGTCCAAACTTGTCCATACTTGCAGCGAAACATTATATTTACAGTCGGCCTCTTTTTGATTCTATTATCATGGATCCCCTTTTCTAGTTTATATGTGACGTGTTTGTGTCTTTGCAGCATATAGCAACGTGTATTAACAGCGGGAGGTTGACGCGGGGGATGACGTCCCCTGTAACATCACTGAGGCCGCTGCCAGACTCGCCGCCGCCCACTGTAAGGGGAATCCACCCCCACCTGATTGGATACGCGGGCTGTCACTCCTCTGATTCATAAACTTTTTTTTTCAACACCAACGGCAAACGCCGACCTTTTCAACACCACGCACATACTCGACAACCAGGCAGCCAGCCGAGCCTTATGCAAAGGATTCTACGGCCTCATTCGACACGGCCTTTCCTTCGACCCAGAGTATTGCTTCGAACCTTGGCCACAATGACCGCCGAAACGGCAGCGTCCCCTGCGACGGCGACGGCGACGGCAGCTGAGGGCGCTTCTACAAAGCCCAAGTTGCACGGCCGCGCCTTTTACGAGAGCATCGGCAGCCCGAAATTCATTATTGCGCCCATGGTAGACCAGTCTGAGTTTGTGCGTTGTCCTCCCCCCTACACCAGAAACCACTTGAGAGGGTTACTAACTGTACCAGGCCTGGCGCATGCTATCGCGATCCTTTCTCTCGGCCGAAGAGCAATCCAATTTGCTCGCATACACACCCATGTTCCATGCCCGACTCTTCTCGCAAGAAGATAAATACCGAAAGTCACACTTCCAGTCCACGCGAACGGGCTCCGACGAACCCTGGCTCGACGGCAATCCCAAGATCGACCGCCCCCTGTTTGTCCAGTTCTGCGCCAACGACCCCGACGCTCTCCTTGCGGCTGCTAAGCAGGTCGCTCCGTACTGTGATGCTGTGGACCTGAACTTGGGATGTCCCCAGGGCATTGCTCGCAAGGGACACTACGGTGCCTTTCTGCAGGAGGACCAGGAGCTCATCTTCCGCCTAATCAACATCTTGCACAAGGAGCTCTCTATTCCCGTCACAGCCAAGATCCGCATGCTAGAAACCAAGGAGAAGACACTTGCGTATGCACAGAATGTTCTCAAGGCCGGTGCCTCTATCCTGACAGTCCATGGACGTCTGCGCGAGCAAAAGGGTCATTTGACGGGTGTTGCGGATTGGAACATGATTCGGTTCCTCCGCGATAGTCTTCCACCAGAGACTGTCATCTTTGCCAACGGCAATATCTTGCAACCAGATGACTTGGAGGCGTGCCTGGAAGCGACAGGCGCCGATGGCATCATGAGTGCCGAGGGAAACCTAAGCGACCCTGCTCTGTTTGCCAAGGCGCCGGCTGTGGGCGAAGAGGGCCGCGAGTACTGGCGCGGCAAGGATGGCAAGGGTGGCTGGCGAGTGGATGCCTTGATGAGAAGGTATCTGGATATTCTGCACAAGTACGCTCGTGGCCAAGAGCCTCCTGAGCGCCGTCCGCTTTTCGTAGTTGGCGACGACACGGCCTGGCTCGAGCCCAAGTCGGATGCTGAGGAGGCAGAGTCCGAAGAGCCAGCCAAGAAGCGCCGCAAGAAGGACGAGGCACCGAAGCGCGACGAGCCCTCACCTAATCTGACCGCTGTACAGCCTCATCTGTTCCACCTTCTTCGTCACTTTGTCACCAAGCACACCGATGTGCGCGATATGCTGGCCCGCAGCCGCAAGGATGGTTTTGACGGCTACGAAAAGGTGCTAGCGGCCGTGGAGCGCAAGGTGGCCGAGGGCATGCTGGAGTATGAAAAGACGGACGGCAAGCAGTTTGCAGAGGAGATTGCGAATCTGAAGCCCGTGGGCGATGTGCCTGAGGAGCAGAGCTCTGTGGGTGCTATGCGCAGGTGTAAGCGGCCGTGGTGGGTGGCTCAGCCGATTCTGAGGCCGTTGCCGGCTGAGGCGATGGCCAAGGGGGCGATTAAGCCGAGTAAGAAGGATTTGAAGGATGGTACTGCTGCTGCCAAGGCGGAGGAGGGAAAGAAGAGTGAAGAGGTCAAGACTGAAGAAGCCAAGAAGAGTGAAGAGGTCAAGACGGAAGAGGTGAAGAAGACGGACGAGACAAAAGAGACTACATCTACATGACGATAGAAAACGCCACTGTTAGAGGCAAACGATTAAACTGTACATTATCCAAAAAAATCGATCTATATTATAAATTTACAAAGTTGCAAAGTTACATCCTTAGAAAGTTTGTACAATCTGTTTCCCTTTCCGTCTTCCGTTTTGTCATCATACAAAGTTTGTACACTTCTATGCCAGCTCCGTATATCATCACCAAGTTTGTACATTTTCCTGTCAGTTCCGTCTATGCCGTTATGGATCGAGGCTGACTCTGTTCCTGGACGGACAGATGTGCCAGTCTCTCTGATATCTCTTGTGCTGTGATCCGTTCATTCCGCTCTTTAAACATGTCCAAGATAATGGCGAGGATTGTTCGTCGGGTGTCAGACGTGTCAGGGTCAATAAGTTTGCCCTCGATAGATGATGTGACCCCGTCTAGCGTCTTCATCCACGTTCGCATTCCTTCGTCGTCTTTGCCTTCTTTGCCAACCATGCCGATGTTCCAAAAGCCATGATCGCGGGTACGAGGAAACGCCATCTCTTTTGTAATATACAAGGCCGTGACACCAAAGGCCCAGATATCACCCGGCTTGCCTCTATAGCCACGGGTATACTTCTGCGGATCAAGGGCTTCTCGCGGAATATACCAATGCGTACCACCTGCGCCGCGCTCTTCATATCGGGACGCGAGGCCAAAATCAATAATTTTGACGTTTCTAGTCCGTGCTGAATAGCAAACGTTTTCTGGCTTGATATCATTATGAATGATACCTTCTTTGTGAAGGTACGAGAGGCCTTGGGCTATGCCACGGAGCAATAACAGTTGCTCTGGCTCGTTGTACTTGGCCCAGTCACCTTGTCTGAGATCGCTTTGAAGCCATTCAAAGATAAGAAGAAAATACTCAGCGTCCCATTCCAGCAGTTTCATAATGTTTTCCTATTAGAAGAATATTAGTATAATCACCCTTGATTTCGAAAGGGAACTCACATGATCCAATCGTCTCATAATTTGCCTCTCGTGAAGCCAACTTAGAGCGGCTCTTCTTATTGATGATGGCGAGGGATTCGGGGTGATGGGGAATTTAGCAACTTGGAATCCTTGACGTTTGGAATGCCGACATCGCATGACTTTGGTCGTTCCTCGCTGCACCATAACCTTCACGCAGAGGAGCTTGTAAGAACCCTCTAATGTATCAACAACCATGACATCGCCGCTAGCAAGGCCTTCCATAGGAGTTATTAGGTCGGTTGATATTGATTTGCGCGGCCCTAAGCGGTCCATCGAGCCAGAAGTAGTAACAAGTTGACTGTCATTAAGTTCATCGGCAGACCGCTTCAAACCAGCAATCATTGTGCTATGCATTGTAGCAGCTGATGTTCTGGGCAAAGTTGTTAGATATAAGAACGCCTGTTCAGCTTCGGCTTCGGCTGATCGTAAAAGTATGGAAAATTTCCAAGTGCCGAGACGGAGCTCGCAGAAAGATTGCGCCGGAAGTATATGCTCTCTCGTAGAGCTCGGCATTGAATCGACATATACTTCCTCACGAGATTTGTTGAATAGGAGTACTGCGTTACTACTCGGCTGGTATAAGAGGTCGAACTTCAAGTGGAATAATACAATTGTCTCGTTATATTTGGATAGCGCTGGTGGCTTTAAGAAGGGTATGTCGAGTGTGAGTCCCGGCGATTGTCGAGTTTGTTCCACCACACTGATATCCCAGCCGATATTGCTCTGGATAGGTTGTATTTGTTTCTCCATATCGGTAATTTGAGCCGAATAACGATTATTTGGGCCATGACGATAGGTGACGACGCATCGCGCGCCTGGATTTGCATGGCGTCTAAGTGTCGTGCCGATGGTTTCGTCATTAGGACTCCATGAAGTAGACTCTGCAGGCTGCGATGATTGTGAAACTTCGTCCTCTTGGGGCAGTATGCCTTTAGATTGTTGGCAATTGCACGTGTCCAAATGTTTTCGAAGTTGCTGTGGATCAATGCGGGCACGATAGAGGTGGCAGCTGTTGCTGAACACTTCGGTGGGAGTACATTCTCTATCAGACATATTAGATTGAGATAATTTGGAACGAAAACAAAGAATACCTACATTAGGGGCTTTTAGAGACTCATAATAATATTATAAGCGGCAAAGGCGTTAGGCGCCTGTCGGGCCGTGGAGGCTGTCGTGCGTCTTGCATGGTGAACTAACAGCCAATGATTTCGCTTGGGCGTGTCGCTGGAGTTGCAGATACCCGCCGCCCCCACCACCCATCTACCCAGCCTCACGTTATGTCACAGACAAGCTCGCTCAATACCAACCAAACTTGCAATCTACACAATCATAAGGATTCGCGCAGCCACGCGAAACTTGACTTGCTCTGGTAGCTATATATGCTACGATGTCGAGCAAGAAAGCAATAGTGTTATCATATGTCGAAAAACCACTGGATGGCGACTGTCGCGAATGGTACGATATTGATGGTACAGATTTTACTGCGCTACGAAATGAATACAATACAGTTACGGTCCAAATGACGCTTCCCCTATGCGGCGATTACGATTTCCTACGATATTTAAAAACAATACGGAAAACAAAAGGCATGGGACGTTTAGAAGAAGATGCTGAACGGCGTCGAGCCTCCATTGTCGATATGATGACATCTGCAACCAAAAATCTTCGGTCCCTAAATGGATTTCCCCTCGATCATAACCTCGAAGCACTTTCCAGTTTCATATTCAACAAAGTGCTCCCACAGGAAGAGCCTGATACCCTTGATGATATTTTAGAGGACGTGCAACAGGACATTCGCGACGACTTTGAAGAGGGGTTGACGCAACGCGGCGCAACGCCAGATTCATTCGTCTTCGAGCAACCCGAAGCACGCATGCAAAGTTGCGAACCAGAGGAGCAAAATGCCAAAGAACCGCCACAATCGCTATTACCATCACTACCAACTCCTTCTACCAGCGATTCGGCAGCAAAGACGACGAAACCAACCCCACCACAAACAAAGCTCAAGCGGCAAAGACAGGACGAACCCACGAAACGGGCAAATATAACGAATAAGGATAGTAAAAAGAGAAGGCGGAGCACAACGAAGGACCAAGCCAGCGCAACACCGACACGGCGCAGCCCAAGACTACAAGGAAACAAAAACAGTCCAAAAGAAGCCAAAAGTCCAACGACATCTCGAACAAAACGGACGAAAAAAAGTCGCTAGATATACTAGCCATCTATTATAACAATATGTACATTATTTGCTGTTTGGTGGTACTAGGGCTCGCTGGTACGGACCCTCACCACTCTATAAACACAAACCACCACCACTACTGGTTCCCACCCACTCTATGAACTTAGTTTACAATGCTGCTATTCTTGTTAACCACCTCCTGCGCAAGCTTGATCGTGTACATGCGCTCATGGGCAAAGACAACAACCTTGTCGCCAGCCAACGCAAAGTTTGCCATGTAATCCAGTTCGCCATTGCTCTTCAGAAAGTAGCTCTGGTTGAAGATGCCGAGCACCTTGCCGCTGGGGCTGCGTACCACAATACCGTCGCCCTCACCTGTCCACACTCTTCCTGCATCGTCGCAGTGAATGCCATCTGCAATGAGGCGTCTGACGTAGCCAAAGACGCGCTTGTTAACAGGGAAGCCCTCGTCATCAATATCATACCTCAGAATGTAAGGTCCCAACCACGACGCCACACTGCCTCCTGCGGGCGGCGCAGGTTTCGGGATGTCGAAGAACAAGGCCGTGCTATCCGTCACATAGAGCGACTTGTGGTCCGGCGATACGCGGATGCCATTCGGGTTGACGTCGCCGCGGCCTAGCACAGGCAGAAGCACTTCGTCCTGTGCATCCCAGCGCCAAACGCCCGCGGGCAGTAGCGGGCGAGGCTGTGTCCCCGGGTACGCGAGCGGCGTGATGTAGAGGTCTGTAAAGTACATGTAGTCCTTGCCGCCGCGGTTTGCCCACGTAAGGTCGTCGATGCCGTCGAACTCGATGCCAAAGTAGCTGTTGACGACGGTTTCCACCTTGAGCGTGCGCGCGTCCACAGACACTATACCGCCGCGGTACGTGCTGTTGGAGGGGTATGTGCCAATGTAGACCTTGCCGTTGTAGTAGTAGCCGCCATTGGGATTGATAATGGGTAGTGAAGCGTTGAGCTTGTTGACGGCGCCTGAGGTCAGGTGGTATGTGTAGACGGTGGAGGGCTTGCCGGCGCTAGACTGTACGATGCTGGAGATGGTCCAGATCTCGTCGCGCTCAGGGACCCAGATGCCGCCTTCATATGTCCATTGGTCGTGCGGGCGCTCAGCGACCAGCTTGATCTCTGCGTTGCCAACGAGTTTGGAAAAGCTCGGGTCGAAGCTGATGATGGGGGCATCGGATGCCTTTTTGAAGAGGTCGTTGATGTGCTTGTCGTTGGGCGTCGATGTGCCGTTGACGAAGGTGTAATTTTCGTTGGACAGGAAGCCGTCGGGAAGCTTGTATGTGTACTCGTTGGGGATATCGACGGCTCTGGCGTGTGTGGTCGTTGTCGAGGCGCTGCTGTTGCTGGTGATTTCGCTGCCTGCGCAGAGCGGCACAAGCATCAGCGCAAGGCTGGCAGTGCTGGCGCTCAATTTGCAGAGCATCATGATGGGCAATTGGCGCGGTGAGGATACAAAAAGTGTTGTTCGTGAAGAGGATAAAAATTCATCTGGCTCGTCGAATTGATGACGACAACTTGCTCGCAAGGCCCTCCAAGAGTAGATTAGCGCTCATGGATGCTATTCAGGTACAGTACGCTCGGCACTAGCGTGAGCCGACTGGTGGGACGCATGCTGACTGGCGCTCTCTTAGCGATGCTAGCATGGATCTGGTGCCGAGTGAAGGAAGCTATGGACACTGGAAGAAACTAGATATGATGATGTTGGAAATTTGGTGTTTAGGGAATGCGGATCAACTACCGGCAGATCGTCTCACTTGGCTGCTGGAGCGTCCCGGGGCAGGTCTGGCGACTCCGTGTGGACGCATTTCCATTTTAGGCAGTGCGTGTCCCGGAGGCTAGTTGAAGATCCGGGCGGGGATTCATATCACCGACCACGGAGATTTGTACAACATTGCTGACCTCTGTGTAACCGGACCCCCAAAGTGGCATCAACTATCGAAATTCGCTTCCAAGTATTAAAAATTACCATGTTACACAAATATCGCGAGCCAATGGGGGTGCAGGTCCATCTTCACGTTGGGGAGGAATTTGTCATGAATAATATGAATCGTAGATGGTTACATTTACTATGATACAAAGCGTAAGGCTGCTAGATACATACAATTGGTCCGTCCATGGGTCATTCAGTCATTTCATTCAGTAAGCTTCTATGCCACGACTCCCCAAGCCCCTTTTATTGTTGTGCTGCTGGTTAAAGCGGCAAAACTTGTGGCATAGTCTGAACCATACCTGAAGCGAGTCCTTGCGTGATGGCTTGTGGGATCGTTTCCTCGCCTAGAAACATGCTCCAGTCCATCTCGGTAAGCTGCTCGTCGCACCAGCCAAACAGGTCCAGGCTTCCGTCCGTGTTGGATGGTGTGCGCGTAACGCCGTCGGCATCGGCAGTCAGTGCTTCAAACATGGCAGACACAATCTCAGGTGAGCGATCCGAAGTGCGCATCCACGGCCGCATCTCTGCAAACGCAGCTAGCGCTTTGGCGAGGCTGTCGCGCCATGTTGCAAACTCATTGCTAGATGATGTCGTATGTGTGTTGCGCTCCATGGCCATGGCCAATAAAGGAACCGTGCAAGCTTGGAAGAGATACCATGCTGAGCTCCAGATTTGGAAGCGTGTGGGTGTCCAGTAAAGGACAATAGCATCAATAGCTTCTGCTGCCACAATGCAACACTGCTCCACCATTTGTCGCTGCTCTGGAACGATTTCGATAATCTTGCGCTTCCAGTCCTGCGCAAGGAGTAGGATCAAGCAGCGTGCCAGCACAACTCGAGCGTTAAAGTAGCGAGTGCGAATCAAGTCGCGGGCCACCTGGATACGGGGATGAACAGAGTTGTCGACACCTCGAAGTGCTGGCGGTAGAGACTCGTACCATCCTTTCAGCTCTTGGTCAAAATTGATGGTATCGTGCATGCTAAGCTTGCCCAGCTTGGCGAGACGGTGCTCAATGCGATCGCAGATTAAACAAAACTGGGCACTGGCCCGCAGGGATGCATAGATTTGGTCGTCTGCGTTCAACGGCGAGGGCAGGGCAGTGTCCATGGATAAGCCGTCCCAACGGCCGCAGGTAGGTCGACCTTGGGTCATGCATGCCCATACATCCATGCAGAACAAGCTCCACCAGGTACGCCGGCCAATCTCTACCCGCCTTTGCTCGGCGGGGTCCTGGAGATGCTGCCTCTTGGGCTCACGATGCAGTCCCAGAGCAATGGCCACGCGCTGTGCAGCACCCATAATACCGTAGGCCATGTTGGGGGAATTGCGGTAGTGCAGATACTGTCCACCTAGTAATGCCAGAGCCTGTAAGGTGTATAGGTTACCTGAACCCAGGCTATCAAGACTGAGCAGTGAACGCGCTTCAAGGTAGTATTCCTCGTGCAGGTTGTCGCTTCCAGAGGCAATGCTGCCTAGACAGAGCACCATGTTAAGAAGACCAAGCCACGACTTGTCGCTGCGATCCCCTGACGCATACTGGCGGCGAAAGTCCTCTTCGTCGAGAAAGGGTGTAGCCGCGTGGAAGTGGTCAAAGTAAAAGTCTATACATCGTTGCTCGCGGAGCATGTTCATGGCTGGATCGCGTGCAACAGCAGGTGCTGCAAGCTGTGAGGCTGGCGGCAGCGCAGCGCATGCTCTTGCTCGCTCAGCAGTGTGTTCCTTTGTTGGCGGGAATAGCTTAAAGATGGCGCGAAAGGCCGCGCTCATGGATGAGATGCCCAGGTATGACCTTGACTTTTTGTCGGTAACAAGACCGATACCGTTGATGTCGTCAACGGCAACAGTATTGGGCTTGTCAAGCGATTCATCCCAGCGGCGCTCGGCAGATGCATCGCCATTCTCCGACATGGCTGCGGAGTCGTCGTTTTGTTGCAGCGACTCGTCATCACCAGAGCTTTCCGCGGTGATATGTGAGAAGTGAGACTGAGAGAGTGATATCGGGGGCCTGGCTTCTCTTGAGCCAGTGACGAGACTGAGAAGCTCAGCCTGTGTTTTGCCTTTGAGATGGGCCACCGACAGGCCGGGGAAAAGGGTTTCGAGAACGCGCGATTGTTCCCTCAACTCTTCTGATAGCTTTTCATATGAGCTATATTTGGAGTCAGCCATTGAGTATTTTGTGGCTTGGTACATTGAAAATGTCTTACCTTCGACTGACGGCGTTTCTTCTAGAACGCTGGCGGAACTCGCATGAGTCTGCGGCTCGATAATAGACGCAGCTCCCGCAGGGTTGGCGGCCATCGCACTTGATCTTGCGCCGTGTGCACTCCATACAGGAGCGGTTGACCTTTCTGTTGGTAGCGGGAGGAGAAGTAGAGCGGTGCTCGGAGCTGTTGCCCTTGATGTGCGATACCTTCTTCGGCGGCATGTTGAGGTGAGGGAGAGGAAGCTTTGTGTGAGTGAGTCGATGAAGATGGAGGGATTTGCAGAGGAGAGGGGGATAAAGCAACTATAAAGGAGAGAGCAAGTAGCAGTAGGAGGAGTAGTAGTGTTTGAAAAGAATAAGTGAACCAAAGGCAGG
Organism: [Torrubiella] hemipterigena; assembly: GCA_000825705.1. Taxonomy (NCBI): domain Eukaryota; kingdom Fungi; phylum Ascomycota; class Sordariomycetes; order Hypocreales; family Clavicipitaceae; species [Torrubiella] hemipterigena. The sequence goes on from CDHN01000003.1 coordinate 4,497,519, forward strand.
CGACAGGCTGACCAATCCGCAACCAGCGATGCCCGGTGCGTCAATGTGTTGTAGGTGCGTGGTGCTGCAGGAGGTTGATGGCGGTGGTGGTGTAGGCGCTGATTGAGGCTGAAGAGCCAGAAAAAGGCGTGGCGTGGGCTCTTGCGCAGTGCCGGCTGTCGAGGATGTCGGCCACGCCGCCACAGTATTGGAGGGAGCAGCCAAAAAGAAGAACAGCGGGGGGACCTTCTAGAGCACTGAACAACCCTGTCCCGCCACCCCCACAGTGGATGCTCCAGGGCGCTGGGAGGGTGCCTAGCAGGTCAAGGTACAGGGCTTGTGTGGGAGGAAAGCTGCACTGATCAGGCCAGCGGTTTGTATGGACACATACGCAAACTGGGTTTTGCAGTCAGCACTAGTAGACAACCTTTGCGGCGACGAATGGAGATGCAACGATGAAAAAAAAACGCGGCTGTTGATTTGTAAAGCTCAGGAACGATGGTCGATGTACGCGTATCGTTCTTTTGTGTGTTCTCTTTTTTTTTGTACTGACATGGTATGTGTCGACTTTCCATGAAATTGAACAGATGAGTTGTCTGTAGAGCATAGAGCAGCGGTAGTCTACTCACTACAAGCGCTGTAATTTACGGCTTTGGTTTCTTTAGGTGCGAGAACCGCTAAAAGGGCAAAAAACAGACAACAGTAGCTACTGCTGTATCACCTGCCGACTGCTGCTGGGACTGCCCCAACGCAACGTGCCATCTGCCTGCCGGGCTAGTCTAGTCTGCCCTCCGATTTGCTTTGCCCTTGCGCATGGCCATCTTGATCCTCTTTCTATTCTGCTGCCTAGCCCGATCGTCTTTTGTAAGCAGATCAGCTACACCAAAAAGCTCCTCTTTTCGTATCTGATGGCTCAGCGCAAGAACCACCCAACGATACGCATCTCCTAAACAAGGCTGACAACCATTACAGACTTGCAGCAGGACAGTAGCAGCGGCCTCTAGTTCTGGTCTCCCGGCCCGTTGGCCCCTGCGCCCCTTGACCAGTGGCCTCTGCTCACTTCGGTTTTCTACTGATTGGAAATCCATATAGTGACAAATGTCCTCCATTCAACGAGTACCCGTACCAGTGTATCGATTCAGAAAAAATATTGGCGTCATTCGCCCGGGAGATTCTCCGCCGCGCTGCTATAGTGCCTACCGACAGGTACGACTGGTTCAACACTTGACCCATCTACTAACTAGCAACCCTACAAGCCGCATTGTTGTAACCTATACTCAATTATATTTTCTGTAATGAGTTACAAGCTATAGACCCAAAGATGCCATACATTAACTGCAAAGTAGAGTTAATGCTTAATCTTTTGCTAGATGATGTAGTGGTATTATGGTGATCGTTACCATTTCTCACCATAGCGACAATCATGACTAGTAGCTCATACTAAACCGACTATTGATTGTTCAAGGAGATCCGACGCAATAGGAAGTATGTTATTATAAGCCGTACTGCGAATCTTCTCTACTCGCCGGTTGCAGGTAGTGAGTGCCCTTGTGTGGATGAGGCTGCGCAGTGATACCCCAGTAGGTAAAGGTGAATTTACGGATTTCGGTCTCTCACTGATGGTCCGTGCGCAGCGACTTCTGCGTGGATGCCTGAGAGACTGTCGCGCGACCGTTGCGCGAACACACCCATCCTGCATCCTACAACCACTTTCACAAATCAGCTTTCAGGAATCTGCTTATGATAAAAATGAGGCAAAATAGAGGAAAATTGGCAGAGGGTGTTGCGGTGGATATTAAATGGCAGGGGTAGCCCTCACGACAATTCTCACGTATTTATCAGCCTCCATTACCATGAGCGCACGGGAACCGCTGCCTACTCGCAGGCCTACTCGCAGAAATGCCGACCCTTCTACTATGATTGCTCGAGCAAAAGCCAATGGCTATGGTCAAGACGATCATGCAGAGGCTGACAAAGAGACTGGGGTTAAAAAGGAGTTAGTAGGAAACCTTTAATAGCAAAAATATATCTTGAGAGTCTATGTCATGTATGCCCGCTGTGCTTGATAATTTCTGGACTAACATTTATAACTAGCAATAGAGCAAAAGTAACAAATAATAGACAGTGGAGGAATACGAACACTCTGTCCTTACCAAGGGTAGCGAGCTCCCTGAGCTCCACCAATTAAAAGATTTCTGGCAGTTTTTTATAAACCAGTCAAATAGTCAACTTGATAAAGAACCGACGCCTGTCTCGCTCAGAACCTCTGCAAAACGGCTCAAGGCTGGACTTAAGTGTTTTACCGGGGCTGAATTCAGCGACGATGCTACAGCCGAGATTAACCATGTGAGCCGAAGTTAGAAGGACGAAGTGGTACAATTTATTAACATGTACGATAGTGGCTAAGGTGGGTGATTCTATTTGAAGAAGGCAGCAGGGTTGCACCCATCGAGCGGCCGAAGTACCTATTCAAACGTGAGGATCTGGATCGTAACCTTTGCTCATTGTACAGTCGTGCCGATCTCAATATACCTCACGAGCGAATTAGGTATAATTGCCACCTTATACTCTTGGACTTTTGTACTAGTGGTAGCCGTAAGGGCCACTTCCTCAAAGGCGGCAGACGCTACGAGCTATGCTTCCATATGTAACACTTTTTGAATCTACCATCTAACCGAATCAAAAGCACTACAAACTAGTACTACAGCGAACAGCTGAGGGCCCAACTTTCTCTTACGCTGCCGATCAACGTAGCGTGAAAGGAAATCGAGATACAGAGCATAAAGGGTGAGTTGTCTTGGCTTTATATTAGTTGGGTGCTAATTTTTAGATACGGATACACTCGCCGGGAGCATTCTATACTTCGGTACAGTGCTCCGTGGCTTCTTATTCAATTTGCTATTGCGGATAGAGCGTTAGACGCCGACCATCTGCTCCGTGTACTAAACGGGAAATAGAGACGGAATAATCAACTGGATACCAAACAGCGAGACACTGCTAGTATGCCCTGGCGTAGATCGCCAAGGAAATCTCACGAAAGCACCTATGACGTCAGATGTGTTCGATGCGATTTTTAGAATGCTGTTCGCCGCGGAGTATGAATCGGCGCAAGCAAGCATTCACCAATCCGACGGGAGGTTGGTAAAATGATTGACAGTACGTTATTGCATGTATGATCTAGAGCGTTGCTAATTAAACGCCAGAATACTACACCGAAACACAACGATCTCAGCATCTGGTGCAAAGTGACCCAATGGTCTTTGGGCAGAGCTATGTTGGGCGCATCTCATCCTGTGACGAGTTTGCAGCTTTTCTTGGCGAGAAACCGAATCACGATGCAGCTGATTATTTCCAAGGCATGGGGCAATTCTGGCAGCCTGGCATGCCAGTCAAACTCCCCGCGTCGTTGCGTCAGGAGGTGAGACTGAGTTTGGAACTGGTCGATATTACGGAAAAGACGAAGCGTTGTACTGGGGACGAGCTGGTATTTTTGAAGTGTGATTGAAGGAATACCGCAGTCAGATTGGAGAGAGCAGCTCTGCTTTCATACCGAGAAGACTGCTTTAAAAGGCTACAACAGGAAAAGTTACTCCACGGCCAGGCACCAACAAATAACGTCCTTTGAGAGATGCCGTTCCTGAGCGAGGTCGGATTGCAGACGTAATACAGAGCGACCAGGTATTCGATAGAACGTCACTTGAACAACTGTCGGACGACATGCAAGTTGTACTCCGGGCATCGGGTGCTGTGTTTTACCGCCCTAATGAGAGCCCTATTTGCGGCAGGTGTAGCTACTGCAATACCGACCTTGAAGGGTATGTTCTTGAGTGCTGGTGTAATTGGTATCTAACCAGGCTTAGACTTCTGAAACGCGAACGATGCGACTATATCTATCGCTGCCGAAGACAGGACGTGGCAAAAATGCTTGACGTGCTTCCATATAGTCTGCGGCTCTGCTACTTCTGTTTCGAGTTTTATACAGAGAATAAGTGGGAACGAGACTGTCAGCGTCATATATCCTTGAGATTCAAGCGATGTGGCGTATTCACGCATCGCAGCACGCTCGTCCGACCTGCCTTTTGTGTTGTCTGCAAGCAGTCAACAGCGTTATCCGCCAGCCATCGACTCCAGTATTGGGGCAGAGATTGCGATGCTATCGCTCATATTGAAAATGCTCATGGCTGAACATGGCATTGTACTGAGTGCAACTTGTCTTCCTAGGACCATGAAAACGAGTCCCAAAGATGAAGAGACTACTAGTATTACTCAAGCTATTAAGGACGAACCATCCTCGGCCGTCATTACTAAGCCACCACTACTACTCAAGAAGTCCGAAACCGAGGTTGAATTCCACAGCATGGCGCTAGCCAAACACGATCCTGTGAGTGAACCACCACCGAGGTGCTGATTGATAGGCTCGTGAGACACCGATTCGATAGAATTTTGTATGAGTTCAAGCATTTGGTCCCAAGCAGCAGGATCATCATAAGCAGTGCGATAAATGGCGAGACCCCACGGGGCATTGGGTTTGAATTGATGGCAGCTTAATTGTTTTTACAAATCGCGCAATGGGTCGGTGTAATTATTCGCAGCCACTTGTGCGATTCCCTCGCGCATCTCAGTAGTGATGGGATATGTTTCATCCATATTCTTCAGCGCCTAGTCCAAGGCACCTGGGCTACCGTTGGGTGCATTATCCATTGCAGTTTGGAAAGCCTTCTTGTACTCATTCATTAGTGTTCGCTCCTCAGGGGTCAATTTCGGTCTCGGCATTTTGCGGGATAACGCTCGTCGATTGCTGGTTTGTTGATACAGGTGTCTATTGAGATGACCCCAAAATAAAAGAGGTTTGGAGAATTTAAATAATTTTAAAGGAGGTTATATAATAGCAGCGTGAGCGGGACCTAAGAAGGGCGTCTTGTAACGCATGTGAGTTGTTGCAGGAGACTGTTGACGTTAGGAAACCACCATACGCGCTGGTAAATTACGTTAATGTTTCGTTTTCTTATCGACGACTTTCTTTCTGGTATTTTGAAACACGCGCCACGTGAACAAGGCTGTCGGCTGCAGTAGTCGAAATCATGCGGGTGTAAGCAAAAGGGGGGAACATCCCCGCGCTTCACCACTCACTCTGTACGAACTTGATTCTGTTCTTAATCCGTCACAATACGACAAACTTGGGGAACTATACAATATTGTACCAAGATCGAATTTCTTTCTATTTCTGTTACAGCTGCCTTCGGTACAGCTGTCAGGTTGTTGGCTGCGCTCTGTGTGGCACTGTGGTGCGTGGAAGCGGTCTGAGTGATTGAAATGGATCCTCTGAGCATCATCGCCTCTACAATCGCCGTTGTGCAGGCGACTGCTGCGACGTACAAAGCAATTCAAAAGTTCAAGGGCCTGCCCAAGGAGTTTGTGGAAGTGAGCTTACGCTTTCCCTTGGCCGAGGATAGTCTGCGTCTGCTACAAAATCAGCTCAATAACACGGGGAATCTCGACGACGCATCAAAAAGAGCCCTGGAGCCTTGTATCAATGGTTGTTACGCAAAGGCCCAAAAGCTGCGCGATATTTTCAAGAGCGTAGAACAGGGGGCTACAAATGATGGCTCTGTACTTGATATATACCGTGCAGCCCTGATGCGCCTGGGCAAGGTTCACCGCGTTGAGCGCCTGATGAACAGCATCTTGGCTGACTTAAATGCCTTGGCGACCAACCGAATCTTTCAAGGAGATGACACATCCCACCTTGCTGCTCAGCTGAAAGAGTCTATTGATCAGTTATCCGACCTAGCTTCTTCCGTACCAGATGCAGAGCTCGAAGGTCCACAGAGCCTCAACCAACTGATTGAGCCTGGAGGCACAGGCTATCAGGCGCAGTACAACAACTATGGCAGTGGGCCCAACTACAACATCTCTGGAGGCAGCCACACAATGAACTTTGGTATGAGATAAGCAGGAATAGCCTTTAATTGACTTAGTTTTGTATATGCTGACTTGAGCTATTGCGCAAAGGTCCATCCCGTAAAAGTCGTATTCTAGAAGCTTTAAATACTTTGCCATACCGAGCCAGGATGAACAGAAATCCAGATCGTACTCCTAGAACCTGCGAATGGTTTGAAGATCACCCGGAATTCAAGCAGTGGGACGCATGCCAATCATCTAGCATGTTGTGGATATCGGCCAATCCAGGATGCGGAAAGTCTGTCTTGGCGAAATATTTAGTACAATCCGTGCTTCCGAAGCATAAGTCGCGGACCGTATGCTACTTTTTCTTTAAAGACGACTTTTTGGATCAGAGAGGAGCAGCTGGGGCCATCTGCTGCATTCTGCACAAGCTCTTCACAGACCGGCCGAAACTCTTCTCAGAAGATATTGCTTATCGGTTGGATGCTCATAGGGCACACCTTGCCAACTCATTTAATGAGGTTTGGGACGCTCTGGTGGCGGCTTCGAAACATGAGAATGCACATGAGATAGTCTGTGTTTTGGATGCATTTGATGAATGTGCCGATGATGAACGACATATGCTCTCTCGAGCCTTGCGAAGCTTTTATGATCCAGAAAGCGAGGCCAAGAGAGGCTCAACATTAAAATTTCTCATCACAAGTCGGCCTTATGATAAGATCCGGCGGGGATTCCTACCTTTTGATACACCCGGTCTGTCTGTGGTCCATCTCCGAGGGGAGAGTGACGAAGAGGTAGCTAAAATTGCAAGGGAAATCAACATATACATCAAGTCCAAAGTCTCCGAGATGGATGATTTTCTACCAGAAGAAAGACAGCTGCTGCTGCAAAGACTACAGGAAATCCCCAATCGAACCTATCTGTGGGTTTATCTTGCTATTGAATGGATTCGAGATGTGAAGATACACAGCGCAGATGCGTTAGACATTACTTCAGCTTTACCAACCACAGTCGATCAAGCATACGAGAAAATCTTGGCGAAAAGCATCGATCAAAAAGAGGCCAGGAAGCTACTACATATTGTTGTTGCCACGACGCGGCCGCTAACTATGTTCGAAATGGACTCAGCCTTGCATATTGGACCCGAAAAGAGTCCTATAATTATCCATAGACCTTGGGATCGCAGCAGACGAGACAGATGCGAAAAATACATTAGAAATCTGTGTGGTCTCTTTGTCAACATCGTCGACTCCAAAGTTTATCTCTTACACCAGACTGCAAAAGAGTTTCTTGTAACAAAAGCGGATGCAGACTCTAATAAAGGCAGCCATGGCCCTTCAGCTTTAACATGGAAGTCATCATTTGATCCTCAAGAGTCACAAAGCATAGTTTATAACATCTGTCTTTGGCGGTTGTTTGACGAGGGCGGAGCCTCTAATTCGGGCAAAAAGGGCGACCTTTTTGAATATTGCGCAATCAACTGGGCCATTCACTTCCGAAATGCTTACAATAAACATAATACATCGGCAATCGAATCGGCAAGGCAACTTTGCATTACAAGCCAGCCCCTTTTTGATCACTGGTTCGGGATCTACTGGAAAGCGACGCAAGTCGGTAATGCTCCAAAATTTAACGACATCATGGTTGCCTCATTCTTTGGACTTGAGCAGGTTTTGAAGCTTCAGCTCTCTTCAGGTAATGCAGATGTCAATGTTAAAGACAGCATTTATGGACGATCATCGCTCTCATGGGCTGCTGAAAACGGCTTCGACAATGTCGCTAAGCTATTACTGAAAGGTCCAAAGCTGGAATTTCGCCGAGCCATTACCAAGCCGTTAACGTTGCGAGGGGCAAAGGTTAATACGAGAGACGTGAATAACAGAACCCCATTGTCATACGCAGCTTGGAATGGCCACCTTTCAGTTGTACGGCGTCTAGTTCAAGAAGGAGCTGACGTTAATACTGAGGATGACATCAATGCCTCGCCTCTATATTACGCTCTATGTACTGGTAGGATGGATGTGGTTAACGAGATGTCTATGGGCTATTCGATGTCCGAAGCGCAAGCTGTGCGCAACAATCTGCTTCTTTCCGCAGCCGAAACAGGACAAGAACGCGTTATTAAAATGCTTCTCGAAACAGGAGTTGATTTAGAGACTACAAACAGCCGTCACCAGACACCACTGTTAGTTGCTATACACGAGAGAAGGCTTGGGGTAGCCCGGCTTTTACTCGATAAAGGTGCCAATGTCAAGGCCAAAGATAATATGGGCAGGCTGCCACTACATTGGGCTGTTGTTTGTCGTGACCAATCTTTGGTTGAGGTGCTCCTTAAAAGAAGAGCAGATACGGAAACAATTAATAGCAAAGATAATAGCGGGCGGACGGCGCTGTCTTTCGCTGCTGAGAGAGGCTTCAATGATATTATCGAGACTTTTATCAGGTATGGAGCTAATGTTGAAGCCTTAGAGGCGGACGGATGTACCGCGCTCTTTGAAGCAGCTCGCCACGGACATAACATTACTATACATCTACTTGTTAACCACGGAGCCAATGTTGACTCTCGAGATACGAATGGGCATACGCCACTCTTGGGAAGTATTTGGGGTAGACACGCGTCTACTGCGAGGATCCTTATCGGTTATGGGGCGACAGTTAACAGTAGAGACAAAAGCGAGCGAACAGCCCTATCTTGGGCTGCTGAGAATGGCTTTGATGATGTTATGGAGACTCTTATCAAACACGGAGCCGATGTTGAAGCGCGGGAGACAAACGGGCGGACAGCGCTCTTTACAGCTGCTCTACATGCACAACTAACTAGTATACATTTGCTTCTTAGTCACGGAGCTAATATTGACCCTCGAGATGATACTGGGCGAACGCCACTCTCTTGGGTGGTAGAAAGGGGAGATATAGACATTATACGAATACTCATTGGGTATGGAGCGGCACTTGACAGTAGAGATAATAGTGGGCAAACTCCGCTAGCATGGGCTAAGGCTTACAAACAACAAGGTGTTCTCCAGGAATTTCTCAAACAGGGGGCTTAGGAAAATACATCAATATATTTCTCCGGTGGGCTGCCGGTGCTACTACGACGACTAATGTACTACTGTATTCCCACTAGAGACTGGCCCACCTACACAAAAACACTAAAGCTAGAGAGAAGCTTTCCGTAATTGCAGTTGATTAACTGAACTATCTACTCATGGACATGGACAGATAAAATACGGCTGTGAGGCTGTTTGAAAGAGGCCGCTCTCCATGATGGCGCAGTGCAGATGTTATTCATCACGTGCAGCTAGGCGCCTAACAGTGCGGCCTCTTGAGCGAAGAAACAAATATCAAGACGGCTGACACATCGATTTTGGAACTAGGATAGAAAATTCCCATGAAAACAGTTTTAAATCATATTGTATACCTACCCCTTCTGTAACGGGCTAGGCCCGTGGAGGTCTCGGGTAGCCCTCGACCATCTAGGCAAGGGACCCATGTAAGTCATATAAAAGGCTATTCCAGCTAGCTGGAATAGCCCCTTTTCGATCCCTTCTTCTTCATCTTCGGATACTCGTAGTAGTCGCTCAGCTAGTTGTCAATATACTCAGTTGAGACCGTTACATTATCCGAAGATATTAAAAGAAGCGAGCCATTCAGTTTATTTGGCTCGATCCCTACCTTGGTCCCAAGCGCGACCGACAGAGTAGAAGGCTTTCGCCCAGGTGCGAATTGCAAGTGCCTGCAACGACTTCGTACAAGATACGAATAGCAGAGGACTCCTGATAACTGGTTCAGGAGAGGATACCTACTTCGGCCTCGAGCGCGACCGACAGAGTAGAAGGCTTTCGCCTAGGTGCGAATTGCAAGTGCCTGCAACGACCCCGTACTAGATACGGATAGCGGAGGGCCTCTAGTGATTAATCTAGAGGAGGATACCTACAAGAGCCCGTAAGAAATCGGCTTGTAGAAGAATAAAGACAAGTCTCTATAATGGAGACTAATAGTCAAGAAGGGGGGTCCCCAGGAAGAACCTCCCAGATGCTCTTACAGATGATGAGCCAAATGTCGGAACAGCTTCTAAACCTGCAGAACAATCAACAAACTCTCCAGCAATCATTGAAAGCAGAAAGAGAAGCTGATCGGGAAGAAATCCGAACGCATCAAGAACAAACTAGAGTTCAAATTCAAGCTCTACAATCAGCTATTGCGACACCAGCACACACTTCTATAGATGGCATCGCTAATCCCACGCCTCGACGACAAGAACCAATACCATCAGTTCTTAACACCCAACTGACATCACCTCCTATACCGACAGAGTCTCAACAACAAAACATCATTTATATTAAGAAGAAGCCAACTCTCCCCGATCCGAAACTCTTCGATGGAAATAGAAGAAACTTCCAAGTGTGGCAGCTAGAAATGGAAAGCAAGCTTCGAGTTGATGGGCCAGCACTCGGTAACTCTGCGGACCAGTTCGCTTATATCTATACAAGATTAGACCAGACTCCCCAGTCTTTAGCAGCTGCTTACTTCAAAAAAGGAGGAAGTAATGGCAGCCATAATCCCGTCGAATTCATGGCATACCTTGTTAGCTGTTATGGAGATCGCCACCTCAAACAAAAAGCTCTAAACCGGCTAGAAACAATGAGGCAGAACAATAAAGAAAGCTTTGCTGCTTTCCTACCTCGATTCGAAAGAGAACTAGCAGATAGTGGAGGATATAATTGGGATGACGAGATTAAGATCAACTCTTTACGACGAGTAATAAATCAAGAGATGGAAGGCCACCTTATCAGCCAGCTCGCTCTACCGACAGTTTATCCGGACTTTGTCAATACTCTACAGAGCTTAGGAGCTAATATCGAAGGCTATCACTTCCGAAACCACAAGCTTCGATACCAAAGTTCATACCAACAGAATCCATACCCCAAGGAGAGCAACAGTAACTACCACCCAAACCAACCCAGAAGAGAACAGCCCCAACAGAACAACCAGAGTGCTACGGGTAGCAACCAGATGGATTGGGAGCCTACAAAGGCCGGAAAGTTAAGAAGCAACAAACAAAGAAAGCAACCTAAGTACGCCCCAGAGTGTTACAATTGCGGCAACCTTGGCCATATCGCTCGATATTGCAAGACCAATAGAAAGGGCAAACAGGAATCACAGCCTGAAACACGAATTGCAAAAGGCAAGTCGAAGAAGACACTCTCTCGAGAAGAGGACGACGATCTAGGCGGTTCAGACGACTCAAATAGCGAGTATGAGTCGGGAAACGAGTAGCTCCTGGCCAAAAGCGCCGTCAGGAGCACAACCAAGCTCAGAAGGACTGGAACAAGCTAAAGAAGAGAATGGATAGTCGAGGTATCTATATTAACATAGGAATCAATCAAGAGTATTATTCAAGAGCCTTTATTGACTCCGGATGCCTTTGCTATGGAACTATCAGCTCTCGATTAGCCCAGAAGCTTTGCTTGCCGCGTAAACCAATCACCCCAAGATCGCTCGAACAGATCAGAACTACGATACAAGGGGCTATACAAACCGTGACATACGTCGAACTAGATATCGACGGATAAACGAAGAAACGGTCTTTCTTTTAAATAATCCCAAATCAACAAGATGATGTTATACTAGGGAAAACCTGGATGGATCTAGAGAACGTCACAATACAGCCTGCTAGAGGCTTACTACACATTGGTTCATCCAATCACTGGGTTAAAGAGCGAAAGTACGAAGAAAAACAAGAGTATAATATCACAGGGCAGAGTGCTGCAGTATTCATGGGCTTAGTGAGACGAATACGGAAGAAAACCATTAACCAAGAGCTATGGGAAGAGAACTCGAATAACCCGGTTCAATCGCGTATCTTTACTATCTGTTGGTTCAAGGCTTAATAACACGTGTTATCGAAAGGTGAGAGGTTGTGGTAAAAGTTCGTTGTTCTCTTCTAGTTCCATGGTCGGAACTGCTCTAGTTAAATACAGCGAATACATCCTGTATTCACTTCCTTTTCCTATGTCATCCACTTCCAGTGACTTAACTGTTCCTTCACTCATCTGGTAAAGTGACATACGTCCAATGTCACAATAGTCACAACACTATTGATTGGGGATCTATGTAAGTTATATAAGAGGCCATTCCAGTCGAGCTAGAACAACCCTTTTTCGATTTCTTCTTCATATTCGGATACTCGTAGTAGTCGCTCAGCTAGTTGTCAATATACTCAGTTGAGACCGTTACACCTTCCGCCCCAAAGCCAGCCAAATCGAGGCATGTTGATAACGAGCCTACTCGGAACGACGCTACGTCTTCTGTTTCATCTTCTGTTTCAAGGTCTAAAGTTTACATTTCGTTTGACCGTGCTTCTATTTCAAGGTCTAAAGCTTACTCTTCACTTGGCCGCGCTTCTATTTCAAGGTCTAAATCTTACACTGCAATGGACCGTTCGTCAATACCTATGGGTATTATTTGGTCTCTATCAACTTCTTGAAAGCCAAGGAATACTGTGTTTTCTTAAAAGCCTGGCCATACAAACTCTCAAATGGTGTGGTATCGCCCTTGCTGTCGTGGCCGGCAGTCGTCTAGTCATTTTGGCGATACAAAAACTCCTAGTGATGCATATCGAGCATCGAGATCGGGAAATTGAACGGCGTCAGCGTATTGAACAAGAAGAATCTCATAAAAGACAAGAGGCAGCTGCGCAGGCTGCCAGGTTGCAACGGGCTTCAGAGCTCCGAGCTTTCATCACGGCCAGGGAACGCAAGGTTGCCGCCAGAAAAGCCACATACATGGCATGGGAAAAGAGATACAAGACTGCTTTTCTCGACAAGCCTGGCATGACCCAGTTCCCATCACCGCCCCTCTCCCAATGTACAGTGAGCGGTTGCCCTGAGTTTGCCAAAGGGGACGGTACTTGCAAGCACAACCTGGAGCAGTTTCTGCAAAGTTCCGGCAAGTTTTCTCTGCAGTTAGTCAAGGAGCAGAGGACACATTGGCATCCGGATCGTTTTAGCGCATGTAGAACAGAACTCAAAGCGGATTTTATAAAGCGTGCCGAGAGTCTCTTTCGGGTGTTGCAGCCAATATACGAAGAGTTGAAGAGAAAAGAGGCAGCATCCTTCAAGGCTGGTGCACAAGCTAGATAAATATCATGTTAATAATGTATCCGGATAGACTCAGCAGATTAGATGACAGAATATATTCTACTTTCTCTAACATTTCCCTAATTTCTTTTTTAATTCATCGTGATATATCCTTCTCGTTTCTAAATGGCAACCACTGTTCATGGCTGCCCCCACCTGGCCTCTGCTCACTCTAGTTTTCTGTTGATTGGAAATCTATATAGTAACAAATGTCCTCCATTCAAAGGGTACCCGTACCGGCGTATCGGTTTAGAAAAAATATTGCCGTCATTTGCCCGGGAGCTTCTCCGGCGCGCTGCTACAGTGCCTAGCGACAAGTACAAGTGGCTCAACACTTGACCCCCATCTACTAACGTTAGCCTGCAACCAACCCTACAAGCCACATTGTCGTTACCTATACTCAACCATATTTCTCACTACAGCGGCAATCATAACTAGTAGCCCATGCCATACCGAATATTGATTGTTCAAGGACATCCAACGCAATGGGAAGCATGTGCTTATAAGCTGTACTACGCATCTTCTCTATTGGCCCGTTGTAGGTAGTGCTGTTGTGCGGATGAGGCTGCGCTGTGATACCCCTCACTTTATGCATGCATTGCTAGTGCTGACGTGGTGCAAATCGTCATCTATGTAGTTCATTTCAGTTTTGCTTCACTACTAGGCAAATCCTATACACCACATGCCTTGGCTTTTATAGGTTAACGATTATGAAGCGACCAGACAAGACTCTTGACAGCTATAAGCAGTATTCTATCGCATGGATTGCCGCGCTGTCTATCGAGCGAACAGCCGCGGCGGCTATGCTGGATGAGCGACACAAGCCGCCGCGGGATTTTACACCATCAGCATCAGACATCAATCAATACACATGGGGTCAAATGAACGGCCATAACATTGTCATAGCAGTTCTTCCAAGCGGAATCTACGGAACCACAGCAGCTGCTGTCACGGCATCCCATCTCAGCGCGTCGCTTCCCCACATCAAAATGGCTCTATTGGTAGGCATTGCCGGCGCAATTCCACACACTAGGAAAGATGGGCTTGTGGAGTGCATAGATGCCGGGCGCGATATCCGACTGGGTGACATTGTTGTTGGGCAGCCGGACGGTACTGCTGGTGGTGTCGTCCAGTATGACTTGGGAAAATCGAAGCTCGGGCAAGTTTGGGAACGAAAGGGTTCATTGAATCAGCCTCCGCTAGCTCTCCTTGCAGCTCTATCTGTATTACAATCTGAGCGCGAACTGGGAGATGTCAAAGTCCCAGAGTACCTCGAAACCATGTGGCAGGAGTATCCTAAGCTAGCCGAGTCTGGCTCGACCGGGAAACCGACTTATACGCATCAGGGATTTGAAAATGATGTGCTTTTTAAAGCCCAATATGAACACCATGGTGCGCCAGAGACCTGCCAGCAATGCGATCTATCTGAACAAGTAACCCGCTCAGACCGCAGCAGCACCGAGCCCGAGGTACATTTTGGTATTATTGCATCTGGGAATACACTTGTCAAAGATGCCTTGACGCGAGATAAGATAGCTGAGTCAACTGGCCAAAAATGCCTCTGCTATGAAATGGAAGCCGCCGGCATCGTGTCCCATTTCCCTTGTCTAGTTATCCGCGGTATATGCGACTATGCAGACTCGCATAAAAATGACCGCTGGCAACCATATGCGGCAGCAACAGCGGCAGCGTTTGCCAAAGAGCTTCTTTACCATTTACTACCGGCAGATGTAGCTACTGCTGTGCCATTGAGCGAGATTTCTGCCGGTAAGTACTCGTTTTACTAGAGCTGATAATCTTGCTTGGTTTACTAATGAAACCTCAAAGTAAAGGTGTCTCTAGATAAACTCCAGGTCGATAGCACCCTCGGGCACAAGAAAATAGATGAATTACAGTAGGTAGATATTTTATGTCGTATTTATTCATTTAATGGCTGATAATATTAGACGTGGGCTCAACGAGTCCACTAACAAGACTCTCTTCAGCCAACTACCCATTGCAGCAGAAGCACGGTACGACTCATACACGGAAGGCAATAATCCTGTGTGCCTTGAAAACACAAGAGAAGAGGTCCTCGCAGAAATCTTTGACTGGATTGACAGCAACACAACAACACGATTGTTTTGGCTCAACGGTATGGCAGGGACAGGCAAGTCCACGATATGCCGCACGCTCGCACATATACTGGATACGAAGAGTATGCTCGGAGCATCGTTTTTCTTTAAACGAGGTGAAGCCGATCGAGACACTATTCGAAAGCTTTCGACCTCCATTGCCACCGATTTGGCTATTCGAAACGCGAGCTTTGGCGCGGAGCTCATGCGTGTTCTAAAGGGCGACGCTAATGTAACCAACAAAACTGCTCATGAGCAGTTTAAGCGCCTTGTACTTGAACCGCTATCTGTCATCCAGTCACCCAGACGCATGGTAGTGGTGCTGGACGCTGTGGATGAATGCGATCAAATCGAGCTATCGAGGCTATTCGACATAATATTTGAGTTGAAAAGCCTTGATATCCCTTTCTTAAAGGTGTTTATAACTAGTCGACCCGACCTACCGGTAATATCTGGCTTTAAAAATGTCAAAGGACACTACGATGACATCATTCTACACCATGTTCTGAAGCATATCATCGACCATGATCTCCTTTTGTTTCTTCAGCACGAACTAGTACAGATTCGCAACTCCTATAATGATAATGTCACAGAGAACGATTATCTAGACAATGAGTGGCCGGGAGAGGCAAGGGTACAGAGACTACTTGAAATGTCAAATGGGCTCTTCATTTTTGCCGCAACTATATGCAGATTTATCAATCAATCCATATTTGGTACCCCAGAGGAGCAGTTGGAATATATGCTCACGTTTGCAACAAAAAGCAATGTTCATGCCTTTGCCGCCACATATCTACCTGTTTTGGAGAAGCAGATCCCAGTGGATACACCCAAGGTGCAAGGAGACGCTCTTGTTGACCAAGTCAAGAATATATTGGGGGCTGTCAGTATACTTGCTGATCCTCTGTCTGTCCCTGCGCTAGCAAGGCTGATTGGCCTACCGTCTAGTGTTCTCACAAAGAGGTTACAGAATCTTGGCTCAGTAATTGAGATTGTAAATACTGACGATGGGGATCCCGAGCAATCTCAAATTAGACTGCTGCATCTCTCGTTCAGAGACTTTCTTTTATCATCTACTATGCTGGATATGTCCCCTTTGGCGATAAATGAGGAAGAAGCACACAGGAGCCTAGCAATACATTGCCTCAATGTTTTGACCAATGCTGAGCTCGGGTTGCGGTTCAATATATGCGGAATGGACTCTCCGTCTGTGCAGCGTTCAGATATTAGCGAAGACCATATCAACGCAAGCTTGACGGCCGAAGTCAAGTATGCTTGTATCTTTCTGGCACATCATATGCGACTTGCTCAATTTCGAATAAAGGATAATGATGTGTTTCATCAGTTTCTTAACCAGCACTTCCTTCACTGGGTGGAAGTGATGAGCATCCTTGGTCACATGCTTGAAATTGGGAAAATGATTACAGTATTCCAAGGCCTTATAGATGTATGTTGTCAATCTTGGCAGCTATCTGCCAGAATGCCCTTGATAATCCGCAAGCGTGATGCTAATAATTACTTGTTAGGTTTCTGAAGGTACAGTTGTTGGACTATTTTTGGCTGACGCGCTTCGATTCCTCTTAACCAATATTATGTTACTGGAAACATCTCCCCTCCAGCTATATTATTCAGCTCTACTCTTCTCACCGGAAAACAGCATCGTCAGAAAGCAGTTTGAAGGGTACTATGATAAATGGATAGTGGAGAAGCCAAAAACACAGAAAGATTGGAATGCTGAAATACAGAGCTTTGAAACAGCAACACATCGGGCACGGCGGCTGCTCTTTTCTCCAGATGAAACGCTGCTGCTCTGCTGCAGCTTCGAAGCAGTGCAGCTTTTTACTACTGCAGGCGAAAGTCTATTGACAATTGGGCCAGAAGAAGAAGTGTTTCTTGGTATTGCCTTTTCGAGTGATAGCAAGCTCGTTTTAGCCTACAACCGATCGAGTCAGACTCGCATCTGGCGTGTAAGCGACTTGCAACTCACGATAGACTTTAAACTACACTCTTCCACAGAAGCCAACGGTATGTTTCCTACTGAGTTTGTTGGAAACGACACTGGTATTCTTACTTGTTCAAAGTCTGGCTTTTCAGTATCGTCGATCTCAACATGTGGCGATGCGAGGACTATATATTACGGTGACGATATGAAAGCTAGTTGCGCTGCATTGTCGCCAGACAGGACTGTCCTAGCGGTTGCCTTACAACAGGCTATACAAGTATGGGATATACACTCTGGCCAGCTAATATCAACCATCGGCTCGAGGCATAGCACAATAAACGAACTGCACTTCTCTTCAGACTCTAAGCTATGGGCTCTATATGAAAAGGAGAATAAACAGTATATCGCTTCTACATCATATGGCAACAGCACCTACAATATTGATGCATATCTATGTGGCGTCAGTTTCTCTGCCACTTGTACCAATAAGTACTATATTGTCGTCGAGGCGGAAAGTATTCATGTTTGGAACATTGAGAATGGAGATCGCGTAGATCATCCTGTACCTGTCAAAAGAACAGCGCACATGATTGCTCATGCATCAAGGTCATCGATTCTAGCGCTAGCTATTCCATCGTCCGGAACAGGCAACACAAATATTTACTTTTGGAAACTCGATACTGGGTCAAAAACAACGCTTCTTCAAGACCAAAGTTTTCAGGATGCAATCGCAGCAACAGGAAGCAAACCAGAGTGGTGGACCTCGTATACGTTGCCAGATCCCTCTTGTATTGCTGTTGGTGAATCTATCGGCGGAAAAACGGCCCAATTGTTGAGTGCCAATAGTCAAATAACGTTAGATATACCAAATGCTGGCCCTATAGTTGCTATATCGGCTGACAGGAGGTATTTTGCTACAACAGATGACTATCGCGGAAGACATGTCTATCTTTGGTCAATACAGAAGAAGCCAATAATACTGGGTAAACCGACATTTGATAGACCCCGCCCTCCGTATTCTCTAACCCACCTATTCTTTTCGCCAGATTCAACCATTCTTGGTGTAATGGTTCACCGTTTGCATTACCCAAATGGAAAGCAAATTCATCCGCTGAGTGAACGTGGCTGCGAAATCCTACTCTTCTCTGTCAATACTCTGCAGCATATCCAAACCATCGATATCACCAGTTTCTTCTATTTCTACTGTTATGCAGTTTGCTTTTCTCCCGATAATTCTCAGGTTGCTCTAATGGGAGCATATGTGATTCGGGTTGTGCAAATCAACGAGTGTGGTGGAATATTTTCACAAGTCTCTGAAACTTGTACTGAAAAGCGAGCTCCGTTTCTAATCAAAGAAATAGAGCGGGAAAAAAGTACTGCTACCGATGGTGTAATAGTATTCTCACCGGATGGATCTCTTCTTCTTTTTATTGCTGATGGTGTGCTGGAAGTATTGCATGTGGCCAGTGGAGCATGTTTGCTTCACACGTTTAGATGGATGCTAAATAAAGCATGCTTTGATGCTTTGAAACCAGCTATTCTCACTAATTTTGGAATGATTACATACATAATCAACCAAAAAACAGAAGAGCAGCAGTTGGTGGAGGATGAGCATGATGCACCGCTACCCTCAGACAACGTCTCACAAACCGAATTTTCAATGTCTTATAAATGGTCGGGTTGGGGTATTAACGAAGATCGATGCTGGATTATGTGGAATGGTGTAAATTGGCTTTGGCTACCTCCAGATTTTCGCACTGGTGGCGAGTCGATGGATGCACGATTTATGGCGACTGCTATGGAAGGCAATAATGTGCTCTTTTTTAACAGGACTTATGGTATAACCAGACTTGAGTTTGTAGATACTCCAGAGCTTAAAGAGTATATCTAAATATATATATTAGTTTCTATGCTATAGTATACAGGTTCTGGCAAGTTTCCCTGCAGATGGCAGAATGCATTCTATTTCCACGATTTTGTTCGTAATTTTCCTTTTAATTAATTTGGGTGATACACATTTCCAGTTTGTAAAGGACAACGATAGTCCATGGCTGCCCCCCACCTCCAGTTCCCCCACGATGCGGGGAGGGGGCAGCGCCACTACAAACGGTGGGCAACCCTCACTTCACTTGTTGGGTGGGGGAAGTTGGAACCGTCGGCATTACAATCCCCCATCTCCTTGCATCCTCCATTTACTCTCCTTCTATTATAATACGCGAGCCGCATACATAAACACACACACTCATCAGAATACATACTCAATGCCCATAATACAGGAGTAGAATGTTCATTGTTCATCAACCATCCAACATGTCTACTGTTGCTGCTCGATTCCGCCTCGACCAAGGCTGGTCTGTCCGAGCCAAAGATTGGTCTCCCTCAGAATGGCTACCAGTAAAACAGATGCCTACTCAAATTCACATGGACCTACTCGCCAATGGCAAGATTCCAGATCCCTATGTCGACATGAATGAGCTCGCAGTCCAATGGGTGGGAGAAAAGACGTGGATATACAAACTGCAGTTCACGCCGCCTACCACCACTCACAAGTTCACAGACATTGTGTTTGAGGGGCTCGACACGTTTGCCAAAGTGACATTAAACGGCAAAGAAATCCTCTCTTCAGATAA
The DNA here is from genome assembly GCA_000825705.1 of [Torrubiella] hemipterigena. NCBI lineage: Eukaryota > Fungi > Ascomycota > Sordariomycetes > Hypocreales > Clavicipitaceae > [Torrubiella] hemipterigena. The sequence goes on from CDHN01000003.1 coordinate 4,517,230, forward strand.
CATGTTTGTATCTTACAGGGTCAACATCAATGACGCCATGATCCCTGACCAGGAAAACCTGCTCGAAATCGAGTTTGACTCTGCTTTGACCAAGGGACGCCAGCTCGTCGAGAAGCACAAACATGAACACGACTTTTACGTTCGACAGTCTGAGGCAGGAAGAGTCGCTGTCAGAAAGGCTCAGTACAATTGGGGCTGGGATTGGGGTCCTATCCTGATGACCGCTGGCCCATGGAAGCCCGTGTATCTGGATCAGTACACCGCCAAGCTCGACGATATTTGGGTGCAGCACCTTTTTGGAGATGACCTTCAATCTTGCAACGGCTTCCTGTTTGCCAACGTTCAGGGTGGCACTGGCGCCGACGATACCGTCAAGTTTACACTCACCCTCGACAATGAGACCATCCTGGAAGCAGAATCCAAAGTCGACAACAACGGCACGGCGCAAGCTCCCTTTGAGCTAACAAATCCCAAACTTTGGTATCCCTTCCGCTATGGCAGTCCTGTGCGATATAGCTTCACTGCAACTCTCCGCCGCTCCTCCGCACAACTCGATACCAAGACCCGCCTCGTTGGATTCCGCAAGACTGAGCTCGTGCAAGAAGATGACTCCCACGGCAAGTCGTTTTACTTCCGCATCAACAACATTGACGTCTTTGCCGGCGGTTCGTGCTGGATCCCTGCCGACAACATGGTCTCACAGATTTCTCCCCAGCGCTACTACGACTGGGTCAAGCTGGCGGTGGAAGGCAACCAAGATATGATCCGCGTCTGGGGCGGCGGCATCTACGAGGATGATGCCTTTATGGACGCCTGCGACGAGCTTGGTGTTCTTGTATGGCACGACTTCCAGTTTGCCTGCGCCAGCTACCCCACGTACAAGTCGTATCTTGACACCTTTACGCGTGAGGCCACTCAGCAAATCCAACGCTTCCGATGGCGGCCCTCGGTCGTTGTCTGGGCTGGCAACAACGAGGACTACCAGGTCCAAGAGCGATACAAGCTCGACTACGACTACGCCAACAAGGACCCAGAGTCGTGGCTCAAGTCGAGCTTCCCGGCGCGCTACATCTACGAGCACCTTCTCCCAGAACTTCTCAAGGAGCATGATCCTCACAATCTCTACCACCCAAGCAGCCCTTGGGGAGACGGCAAGCCGTGGGCCGATCTCACTGTCGGTGATATGCATCAATGGAACATCTGGCACGGCACGATGGAAAAGTACCAAGATGCAGCGGAAATGTCTGGTCGATTCGTCAGCGAATTCGGCATGGCCGCCTATCCACACGTCTCGACCAACAAGGCCGCCATTACGGATGCATCACAGCTCTACCCGGGCTCCATGATGCTCGACTTCCGCAACAAGGCCATTGGACACGAGCGGCGCACCGCCACCTACATTGCTGAGAACTTTCGCTTCCGCGACGGCTTTGGCGAATTCACGCATCTCTCGCAGACCGTTCAGTCGGAGACAATGCGCTGGGCGTACAAGACATGGCGCCGTCAGTGGAACACGCCTGGTCAACGCAAGTGTGGCGGCGTGCTTGTATGGCAGCTCAACGACTGTTGGCCCACGGCCTCCTGGGCCGTCGTGGACTACTACCTGGTCAAGAAGCCGGCGTACTATGCCATTGCGCGCGCCATGAGAACGGTGGATGTCGGCGTCACAAGGACCGTCTTTGACTGGTGCCAGACCACCGAGTTTGTCGACGAGTTCTCTGGCCTCAAGACAGGTCAGATTGATCTGTCCGAGGCAGCCCGCAAGGGTACCTTTGACGTCTGGATTGCCAGCAGCGCGGTAGACGAGATCGAGGTTAGCCTAACAGTTCGCTTCATCTCCATCAAGACAGGAAAGGATGTCTGCGCGCCGATCCAGCGCAAGACTATCGCTGGCGCAAACCGAACCACAGAGGTGCTGGAAAAGGAAGCCCTCCCAGCGTCTATTCCAGATGCAGATGATTACACTGTTCCTTTTTGTGTTGCAAAGCATGATCCCTTCGTTGTTCACGCTACTGTTACTCTTCCGGACGGAACCGTTGTATCTGACTCTGCTTGGCCAGACCCCATAAAGTATTTGGATTTTGCGGCGCGCAATGTCCAGTTTGCAGCATCTGCAGATGGCGAGCACGTTACCATTTCCGCTGAGAAGCCAGTAAAGGCCTTTGTTTTTGAAGAGACGCCTGGTATGAAGCTGAGCGATAACGGGTTTGACATTATGCCTGGTGAGGATGTCACGGTGCGTGTTCAGGGTAGCAAGGTCCAAGAGTTGCTCTGGACGCATATTGGAGCAAAGGAGGCTTCCATGAGTATTTAAATCGGTCACATAAAAATGAAGTAGATTTTCGATAGTTATTAAAACAATTTATTAGAATAATTGATCGTGAAGATTCACGATACGGCACTCTGTGCTTACTTGTCACGCTACGATGCAAAACAGTGGGAATACATATTGACGCAAACACAAATTCTTTTGCTAAGATACTTTTTCTTATGTTACACAAAACGCCACTAATACAATGAGAAAGCAATATTCCTATCTATACGCCTCGCTTAGTTTGGTCGGCCACGCTTCTGCGGTGGTGGTGACCGCGAAGCACTCTCCGACACTCTCCTCCTCTTATTTCCAGGGCTAGACGATCCCTCTCGCCCTCGGGGACGAGGCGACGGCGAACGGCTAGGCGTGCGCGAGTAGGATCGTCCACGGCTGCCTCTAGGTAGCGGGGATCGCGAATCGCGGCCCTCGTTGTTGGCGGCGCGCGGAGCAGGGCTTCTGGAGCGGCTGACGGACGAGCTGTTGCGGCGATGGGAACCTGAAGCAGCACCTTGTACTGGGCTGCGGCTGCGGCGGCCGGCTGGCGAGCGAGAACGGCTAACGGAGCGAGAGTAGGATCGCGAGCGGCTGCGACTGCGGCTGTCGTAGCTACCGCGTGAGGATCTGGACCTGGAGCGGCTGTAGGAGCGCGAGCGAGAGCGTGAACGTGAGCGGCTGTAGGAGCCGGATCGGGAACGGGAGTCGTTGCGGCGAGATGGGGTGCGAGAGAAGGAACGGCCGCGAGATCTGGATCTGGATCTAGATCTCGAGCGGGAGCGGGACGAGTACGAGCCAGAGCGAGATGAGTAGCTCGAGACCGAGTCGGAATCGGAGGCGGCGCGCGCAGGCGCAGGAAGCGCGGGTTTAGGCATGTTCTGCAAGAACTCGCGCATCTCCTCGGTCAGCGCGCCCATGCCGATACTAGTAAAGTAGTTGATGGAGAAGCGGATGTTACGGGCATTGTCCTGGGGGAAGAGACCCGCGAGCTCGGGGCGCAGCGTGGTGTCGACCATGCGCTCGCGCAGCTTGGCCATGCCCGTCTCCTCAATGATGCTCTGGAAGAGAATCTTGATAAAGATACGGCTGGACGATGTCGTCTCGTCCTCGTTGAGGTGGATAACAGAGAGGCTGTGCCATGAGATGGCGTCGGAGCCAAACATGTGGCCAAAGAGCATGGCAATGTTGCGCAGCTTGTTGTTTTCGTAGCGATGGATCGTCTCGTAGTACTTGGCAAAGGCCTGCTCAAAGAGGTCGCACCATAGACGGTTGATCTTGGCGAAGCGCTCGCCAATGAGGCCGAAGAACTTGGTGTATGTCTTTTCTTGCGAACAGCATTCGACAATCATGGAAGGCAGCTCGGGCTCTTGGCCGGCGGGGAGGTTGATCTTCATCAGCTTGTGAGTGGCTTCTTCAGGATCCGCGCTCGACATGATGGTCAGGTAGATGACACGGCGCAAGTTGACCAGGTCGACGTTGGACTGGTCCTTGATTTCCATAGCCTTTGTTTCCTCGTCCTCTTCGTCGGAGCTCTCGTCTTCGTCGTCGTCGTCTTCATCGTCGCTGTTTTCGCCCAAGATTTCGGCCTTGAGCTTCTTGTAGGCGTCCTCGTTCTCTTCCCAGTCGGCGTCAAACTTGAAAATGTTGAGCCCGTCCTGCACATTGATCTCGCCGTCCAGGTCGACCTGGTGCGTAATCTGGTCCTCCTCTTCCACAAGGTCCAGCTCCTCTTTGATGGCGGGGTTGTCCTTGAATCTGTCCTTGCGCACCTGGAACAGCACCTCAATCATGTATTGCGTACGCTTGTCGATATCGGCCTCGTGAAGGATGGTGCGGAATTGGTCAAAGATGAGGTTGGCAATGGCGGGGCGCATGTCCTCTAGGAACTGTCCAACCTCGCGATAGAAGCCTACAGCAATCTCGACACTGTCGTCGGTCGGCTTGTTGAGGAGAAGGAGGAGGATCTGACCGGCGAGCATCTCGCTCTGCACCTGCTGGTTGATGAGGTGCGCCAAAAAGGTCGTTGAGGATAGACAGACGGACTTGTCGTTTCGCTTGAAGCTTTTGCGGAACTGCATCACCAATCGCTTCGTCAGGAGGTCGCCGACTTGGGGCAGCTTTGTGTTGACAATGGCTGCCATGGCGGCGTAGATGGGCGTAAACGGCAAACTGGCTGCCTGAGCCTTCATAATCGATCGACAAAAGAGGCCGCGCCCACGAATCAGGTTCTCGCTAAAGAGTTCGGGGACAATGTGCTTGATATTGGCTGTGTTGATCTTGTTGATGAGACCATTGATGCTCTTCTTGAGGGCCTCCCAGGCCATGCGCTGGTACTCCTTGCTGGTCTTGTCTGTGATTTGCGACTGCAGAGCACGCAAACGAGCTGGAGGAATATATGTACCGCCCGATCGCATCGTCAGGAGCTTCTCGTACTCGGCCTTTGCTGCAGCCTGCTTCTCCTCCTCGGTGCGCACGCGCGGCGGCGAACGGTCTCGTGCGGGAGGCGGCGAGCGCTTGTCATCTCGTGAGGGCCGGTACGAGTCGCCTCCATCTCGGTCTCTGCGCTCCCGACGCGGGATACTCACGTCGGCAGACGCCATGGTGTCGTCCTTGCCGTCTTTGTCTCGGTCGTCGCGGCGGTGGTCGACCATGGATGGGATTGCAGATGGATGGCTTCGCGTCTGATCAAACTCGGTTCGGGTTGTCCTCGCCGGGGGTTGGGAGAGGTTTTCGGCGTGTATCTCGATTATCTATAGGTGATGCTGCTCGAGAAGATACAAACAACGGCGGCGAGGCAAGCACCCAAAACAATTCCTAAAAGGAGAAGAAAAAGACAAAAAGTTGACCGTGGTCGCGTTGGTAGTCGCAAAAAGAAAATCGACACCAGTTGCCTAGCCACATCCTTTTTCGGCCACCCGCCGCCTAAAGAGTGGAGCACCGCCGCTGCCTGCCTTTGTTTGCTGGCTGCACGCGCCACAGCCTCCAAACTTGACGACGCCTGCGCCACACCAGCAGCCCGCCGCGCTCTCCTGAAATCGCGTGTTGTGTCCTGATGAGTTTAGCTCCAGTGGCCAATTTCCAAGAGAGCTCCTTGTTTTCCACTTCGACCTCACGTTGAACAGAATATCGCACCGGCTCTGCCACCATCACGCTCCTTTTATTTCCTCTTTTAACTCGACTATTCGCCCGATTGCAAAAAAGCGCCTTGCCTTTTTGACGCTCCCTCCATATATCCTCGCCCTCGCTATCCAAAAATGGTACGCTGGCTTTATAGCTCCCGATTGGCAAACGTATGCGCCAGAATCAGGCAACTAACGATGATTTTGTGTGTTATATAGCTCGATAAGCTCGTCGGCCTCGCCATGCTTGCGGCCGCTTCCTTTGTGTTCCTCTACTACACAATCTGGACGCTGTTGATGGTTCGTTTACTTCCTCTCTATGCGACTTCTGCAATGGCAACCACCCGAGCGCATGCCGAATTCCTACTACGATTATAATACTAACCTTTGTGCTTTACGCTTTAGCCCTTTGTCGATGACGACCACCCCCTCCAGAACTTCTTCCTCCCCCGCGTCTGGGCCATCCGCATTCCCGTCATCCTCATCCTCCTCGGTTCCGCCGTCGTGGGCTCTTTCTTGGCCATTGTCATGATTCGCAGCAACCAAAAGAAGGCCGCCAAGGCCAAGGCTGCTGCCGCCAAGAAGAAGGCATAAATCAACTCTTCTATAATCTCCGACACGAATGCTCGATCATGTTGGCTGCGCTTCTTCTGGCCGGCGCGCGGGGCGATCGATACACCAGCGTTTTTATACTAGGGCCAGAAGGGGAGAAACAAAAGAAAGACAACCATGATACGGACCATGGGTCATTAATAATGAGTTACAAGCGCTATGAGAATGCGTCTGGATGGGGATGCTTCTGGGGTTTGTATTGCTGAAATCGCCCCGGCGCAGCAAAAGTCAAAACGATGCATGTATTATTACTAGCTAGCAAAACGCAATACAACCCAAACAACAAACAAACTAACGCCTTTTGGTTTTCCGTGTGCTCCCATGAATCTCTGTAGTCGTTGAAATTTTGTGGTATTTTTGCTTGTACAAATGGTCATCTTGTGACCGTGAAAATGTCGGCCGTCGGGCCACCCAATTACTCCAGCTCCAGCGCCGTGGCGTTATATCCAAACACGTCGTCTTGGCTTAACCGCAGAAACAGGTCCTCCGAGGAAGTATTATGCATGTTGTACCAAATCTCCTTGGCCCATTTTCTTGTAGCGTCGGTTAATGGGCCAGCTCCGTCGACAGGTAAGCGGATGAAGAAGGACGCTATGATGAAGGGCGTCTTGCACAGAAACAAGATGTGGCTAGCATGGATTCCCTGGTCTCTGTACAGCGGGATCAGTGCGATGAGGGTTGTCGTGGCCCAAAAGAATATCAATTGTTTGCCAATATCAGACCAAGAGGTGTCCAAGTCCAACACCATGGCGAAGCATACGGACAGCACGACGCAGCTGGCAAAGAAGGATACGGCGGCCTGTTTTTCGAGTGCATTCTCAGGCTCATGTACAAGAATAATAATGGAGGCAAACCAGCCGCTGAGAAGAAGCAGGACCTGCTGCAAAAGTATCATGCATCGCCCGGTGCGGATATATTGATAGTAGATGATGGCGGCAAAGGCAGCCGTCTTGGCCAATATGGACAAGTCCATGGTATGAGTTGAGGACATGCGCAATGGGAATTAATGAGTAGAAAGGACGAAAGCGAATGTGTAGAGAGACATATTGACGAGAGAGCTAAAGCTGTTTTCTAGGGGGCTGCGACGTGACAGGTGATGCCGTTTTTCAACCCCGCGGAGATGTGCATCTCGGGTCGATTGGCCAGCCGAGATCTCTTTTACCCACAGTTGAGACAACGGCTGGGCTGCGGATCGAATTAGGGCCCGTCCTTCAACGTTGTCTGCTGCATAGATAAGAGTTCGTCTGTGTGCTTTTTTCACTTTGACCTGTCTGCGATACAGTGTATCGGTGCCGTGAATGTTTGTCACGGTGGTTTTCTACTTGTGCTGTCGCTATGGGTCATCGTTTCTTTCGTGGGTTAGACAGATGCTTATTGTTGGCGAATAGACGAAAGAAGTTTGTCAATCTAGGCGCCAGCTGTCGGGGAGCTTTGCTTCATTGTATCTGTCGTCATTATCGGCCGGAGTTGTTGGTTCTTTCGTCGAACGCAAAGGTCGTGTAAGCAGACGGAATATGGTGAGGACCGTGCAGCGACCTGCATGCATGCAGCACGCAAATTGGGTGTAATTTCCACCTCTTGTAGCCTCGGCTCTGCTTTCCAAAGCATCAATAAAAAAAGGGAAACAGAAAAAGAGTGTTGACGTTGTCTACTCTTGCTGGGTGTGTGTTTTATTTACGCTGTAGCCAACGCGGGAGCCATGATAGATAGCGTCTTGCCCACCACCTACGCTCTGTAAAGTGCATCTGGGTTTTGGTGGGTAGGCAGGCCCAACGGGGACGATCAAGCCTAGACTCAGCGATCAGCATCGAACCCCGCTGCGTGCACGCCCGCCAATAAAAGCACTCGTTACGGGCGGTGGCGGCTCTTTTTTTTTTGTCTTTCTGTGTGTGGTGGTGGTGCTGCTACTGCTACTTCGTACTTTGTACAGATAGTTGCTGCATCTGTCAGCCTACGAACCCAATTGAGCCACACACAGGACGCCTTCTTACGAGGACAGTGGATTCGAAAAAAAAATAAACGCAAAGTCGCTCAAACCGCCATTCGGGGGCTGTTGGTACCGCTGACGCATCTTGCCTCCGACGTTATCCCTCCCGCAGCATCGCCCGCCTCCTCCATAGAGGTCATGCCCGTAATCCAGATTCGTTGGCGCCGCTCAAAGACGGCGGCCAGGAGTACACTTACCTGAGACCTTGCGACGGCTATATTTTGTCGCCAAACCACCGACATCCAATTCATCTGAAAAACACAATGCTATTTACGGCAAAGGTAGCTGTTGCGCCCCGTGACTTTGACACCAACGGCCCTCGTTCAGTCGAGCATATCGAATATGTGTACTTGAAAAGCTGGTCAAAGCATAAAAAGCGGCGATATTGGGTTGTCAAGCATGACGGCTGGTTCGTTAATCCGGGCAGCCGGCAGCAATCCATTGCAAGACCATCTCTTTTTTGGATTCCATTTGCAGAAATATAGAACCATGCCACCTCCACGCCGATCTGCCTAGCGGCCTGTCAAGCAGCGCTAAACGCACGCTACGGGGTCGCCCCCTCCCCGCCTATTTCCATTTTTGGCTCGCGAGGCTCTGGTATTATTAATGTAAGTGATGAAGCTGCGATGTTGCCTCCCGCTCTCACGCCAGCCTCAACACACACCATCTGCTACGCACAATGAGCCCGCCGATGCTGCGAACTAGCTTCCGTCGCAACGGCACCGAGGCGGCGTGCGAAGCGTGTCGCAAGCGCAAGTCGAAATGTGACCACAAAAGGCCGGCGTGCTCATACTGCGCCAGGCGCAAGATGGACTGCTACTACCATCCCGCGCCCATGTCTAGAATGCCAGCGTCCAGAAAAACACCATCGAGGCTGACTCCGCCCTCAGAAAAGACACCACCAGGCTTGTCAAAGCAATCATCCCAAGCGGAAACGCCATCACTGCTTACGCCGCTCACGACCAACGACGCCTCCACGGCCACCAGCACGCCAGCCGCTCCTTTGCAATCATGGCCCTTTACCGCCGAATCCACCACCGCCGCTCTACCGAAGACGTTTGTGTCTGATTTGTATGAGCAAAAGATGAGAGCGCAGCGCATGAGCACAGTCCGAGACATCCTGGGATCACTGCAGCACGTCCAACGCATCAGAGGCATTGTCGACAGATACATTGCGGAAGCGAGGTTCACCCACGTGCCGCGTCCGGTGGTCAAGATACTGCTGAAGCTGCTCCCCGTCACTGTGCGATCAGATGGCGTCGAACTTGTGGGTGGATTGGACAAGCTGGCGCAAGACGTGTTTGCGTCGTCGGCATCGCCTGTAGACCTGGGGCCTGATACGACCTGGCAGGGCTTCTGCAAGCTTTTCTCGGGTGCTAGCCTGCGCGTGGAAACCGTGGGCTTGCTGTGCAGCCTGTGCGCCATGGCCGTTTTGTTTGACAAGCGCTCCAGAAATGCAGTCGACGGCGAGTTTGTGTCCGAGATGCTGCGCTGTGGGAAGCTAAGCCTCGACACGGCGCGGGAGCTGGCGCCCCAGACCAACGACGTGCTGCTGTGGCTGGCATGTAGCAGCATCTGCCTGATTGACTTTTTGGAAGGCGATACCAGTATGTAGCGAGCGTATGCACCTGCGGAGCGAGCAGAGTAAAAAGCTAACAACACCTAGGTTTAAGCGTCTGGCGCCGCATGAGCGAGATTGCCGCCGACATGCACGCGCTCGACATCCACCACGAGTCTAGCCACTCTACAGAACTGTTGCCGCTTTTCCTCTCGGAAACGCGAAAGAGGCTCTTCGCCACGGTCCATCACCTGGACAAGACCAAAGCCATTGCGTTTAGCCGCCCGGCGTGCGTGCGGCTGCAAAACACTGACTGCGTGCCCCCGCTGGACATACCGGAAGACGACCTCTACTCGCCCACCACGCCGGGCGAAAAGCTCAAGCTGATTACCATGGACGGCTGGAGCTTGCAGGGCACGCTGGGCATCATGTCGGCGGCGCGGGTGCGATTCTGCTTTGCGCGCTTCCAGGAGGAGATACTCGACATCAAAAACTCGACGGGCACGGACCGCGAGTTGAAGTTGAAGTAAACAGATATTCCCCGCCTGCCCCATACGTGCGGAAATTCAATATACTAATCATGCGCAGGAACATATCAACAAGGCTACGCGATAGCTGGTATGCCATGCCAGTGTACGTCAAGTACACGCCAGATTGTTGGGATTCGATAAGCGTGGGCGCCTGCCTCATGCTCTCGTTTCTCTTCATCAGCTACCACAATATCCAGTTCACAATCTTCTCCATGCTACGGTCGTCCGACGCGCACACGTCGTCGGCAGAACTCGTCTCTGCTGCATGGCAGACTCTCAAGGTTGTCCTCCGAGTGAGCAAGGAGCGCAACAGTGGGCGCCTATCTACGGAGGACTTGCCTATCATGGTAAGCGAAAACACAAATTTTCTTGTTAATTTCTAATGAGAGGAAGAAAACTTGCTAATACTCGCAATTGTTAGCTTTTAATGTACGGCGTGCCGAGCGCGGTGGTCCTGCTCGATGCGATGCAGCAGCACAGCGGCTCTCTGCCGCCTGAAATCTGCAAGGCCACCCTGGTGCGCAACTTGTCCGTCTTCATCTCCAACCTCGACACCATTACGGACAAGACCGAGTCGAACCATTTCCTGGCCGGCCGCGCTGCCCAGCACCTCTCGGACCGCCTCGACGCCGTTCTGGAGCAGCCTCTGTCCAGCGGCGTGGGCGGCGGCAGCCATGCCAGGAGGACTGCAGTGAGCTACACGCCCGAGACGAGCATAGTGTCGACAGAGCTTGGCCAGCAGGATGATGATGGGCTAAATGACCTGCCCATCCTGGTTTTCCCTGGCCCCATGTCGGTCGAGGAGCCCGAATGGACGAGCTGGGCGCTGCTCAACTTGGACTATCCCATGACGTCGGCGCTCGTGTAACTGATAGCCTTTGTACAATTCATGAAATTAAGATGGTAAGATGTATGAAATTTTGAAATACTTTGTATTTCCAAGGGAAAGAACACTTTATGGAGCGGTTGAATCGGGCCACTGCAACGCTTGCAGACAAGACGGGCGACGGAACCCGCGGTGGAGTCAAAGCACTGGCAAGGCTGGCGCATGCATAGGGCCCATGGCGAGCGAGGACTAGCAACCGCGATCTATTGCTTGGCCTCTCCCTTGTGTGTGGCCGTACAGTACTGCGTATGGGATTTTAGTTTCCTAGTTGGCCGCATCGGCGACGTGATTATCACCCGCAGGCACAACCGTCGGAAAGCAAAGGCATGGCACTGCGACGAGGCTCTGGGATGGGCAGGGCGAGGCTCTAGCGCTAGTCCCATTAGCAATCACGCCACTGGCGCCACGTTCGGCCGAGTCCCTAATGGAGTGAGGGACCGACCTACCTACCCTGTCGGGTGTAGGCCTATTTGCGTTGCTTGCAAAAAGGGCCTTGGAGTAAACCGGCGGGCGCTGGGGGCATCAATTGGTTTCAGCTCTCTTCCAGCAAGCGAGGCCACTGTAGCAACGCAAGCTAGCTAGCCTCGGGGCGGCCACGACTTTTAGCTGGAGATTGGCGTGCACATCTTACAAGCAAGCACGCTAACGGCCCCACGTCCCGCCTGCCAAAGCTTGATTTGTAATGCAACATGGCAGGGCTTGTTTGGTATAGTATCAGAGCAACGCATAGCTCAGCACAGTACAGTAGAAGCCCGTCTGCTCCCGTCGGGCCTTGCCTAGACACAGGTTTGTTTGCTTGCTTGCTTGCTTGCTTACACTACTCGCACCGTCTTCTCTATCTTGTTCAACTCCGTCTATCATCTTGGCCAGACTGCCAACCTGTATCAAAAAGAATCATGTCTGAATCGCAACCGCCCGCTACGGCGTCAGAGGCTGCAGCTGCACCACCAAACGAAGCGCCTCCTCGAACCAGCAGCCAGCACGCCCACGACGAAGCCCAACAGGAGTCAAAAGAGCAGCAGGTCACTGCCGGCGTGCCGGACGAGCAAGACCAAGATGACGATGATTCGCCTAGAAAGAAGCCAATGTCGTTTTACTTTGCCTTTCTCTCCCTTGTCATCATGGTCTTGATCGTTTCCATTGACTCTACAGCCCTTGCTGTGGCCATTCCCGTAAGAAGCATCCTTTTGAGAGATCGACATTTTCATACTGTAGCTGACGTTTCTGCTTCAAACTCAAACAGGTCCTCACCAATCAGCTGGGTGGAACATCTCTCGAAGCCTTCTGGGCCAGCTTGTCGTTTATGCTGTCGGTTGTCATTACCCAGCCTCTCTACACCAGCGCCTCGGACGTCATCGGCCGCAAGCCGCTGCTCTACGCCGCCTTTGTCTTCTTCTTCATCGGATCCATCGTCTTTGCCGTCGCGCAGACCATGCCCGTCGTTATCCTCGGTCGAGTCATTCAGGGCCTGGGCGGTGGCGGCCTCGACGTGCTCAACGAGGTCATCATGTGCGACATCACGACGCTCAAAGAGCGACCCTTTTGGTTAGGCCTCCTTGCCGTGCCCATGGCTGCCGGCGTCATCCTCGGCCCTGTCCTTGGCGCTCTCTTCACCGAGTATGTCACTTGGCGCTGGATCGGCTGGATCAACTTGCCATTGGTGGCTGTTAGCGCTGCCTGCGCCTTCTTCTTCATGCACCTCAAGCCCATGGACGGATCCTTTAGCGCTCGCCTGGCCAAGCTGGACTGGCTCGGCATGGCCCTTTTTGTTACTGGATGCACACTGTTTGCGCTTCCACTGAGCTGGGCCGGATCGCTGTACGCCTGGGGCTCGTGGAGGACGATTGTTCCGCTCATCATTGGACTCGTTATTCTCGTCATCTTTGCCATCTACGAAAAGCGCCCCGCCGAGGCTGTCATTCCTTACCGCTTCATGACCAAGCTGACCACGCTGGCGACTCTGATGGGAGGCTTCATCCACGGCCTGGTGCTGTACCCCTCGACGCTCTACCTGCCGCTCTTCTTCCAGTCCGTGTTTCTGCAGACGCCTCTGCAATCTGCCGTTTCGATCCTCCCGCTCTGCTGCGTCCTTATCGCCTTTAGTATAATCACTGGCTTCACTATTGACAGCCTCCGGCGCTACCTTTGGCTGCTCTGGGCGTCTTGGGTTGCCATGGCTGTCGGCACGGGCCTGTACGCGCTCTGGGACGAAAACGCAACATTGGCCATGACGGCCAGCTTCCAGGTCATTGCGGCCATTGGACTCGGCGTCCAGTTTGTGGTGCCGGCCGTTGCAGTGCAAGCCAGTGTTGTTCCCGACGATCAGGGCCTGGCCGTGGGCATCCTGGTGTCGTTCCGCCTGTTTGGCGCTCTGGTGGGCCTCGCCGCTGGCTCTACTATATTTAGCAGCGCCTTTGCCAAGTCCATTGTTCACGCGGAGCCGCTTCCCGACGTATTGCATATCCTTCGAGACTCTTCTGAAGCTGTTGGCTTTATTACTCATCTACGCAGCGTCAATGTGCCACCCGAGGTCATGGCTGCCGTGCAAAGAGCCTACCGCGACTCGTTCAAGGCGCTTTGGTATCTAATGACCAGCTTCAGCGCATTTGGTCTTGCGTCTTCATTTTTGGTCAAGGAGCTGTCTCTGGAGACGGAAGAGGTTGGGCGTCAGAACTTGGAGCAGAAGAAGCCGGCTGCAGCAGAGGAGGCGTAGATTGCCAGACGAGGTCACTTAGCTCTATCCCCAACCTCATTGGTAATGTCGGCCAGGCCAACTACGCCAGCGCAAACAGCTTCCTCGATACCTTTGCGCAGCATCTCCGCGAGCGTCTGGGTCTCGCTGCCACGGTGATCCAGGTGGGCACCTCTCGGGCGTAGGCGCCGTCTCCGAGACCGACGACCTGATATACTAGCTCAAGGCCAGCGGCTTTTACATCGTCGGCGAAAACGACGTACTCGATACTGTTTTTGTTGCCATCGCTGGACCCTCACCGCGCACCATCGCCTCGTGATTCTGCATATATGGTGAGAGAAAAAACCCTCTATTGGGTAGAAAAAGAACTCGTACAGTAGAGTTGTTGTAGCAATTATAGCCTTGGTATCGTAGCAGATAAGACCAATATATCAAAACAGCCAATATAGATAAAATCCAGTTTGTCTATATGTCCAATCGTAGTAGTTGTTGTGTTGCAGGGTATTTTATATATAGTATGTCACGTAGATGTCTAGGTATTACGAGAAAAGTTCGCCAAACATAATGCTATTGTTAACTGTTCTATATATGAGATAGAAAGAAGACAACAAACTTGAAGAAGGACAAATCCCTCCCCTCCTTCCACAGTTCACTTCTCTATTTCTATACAAGGTTGTTGTGGTCCTGCCAGCTGGCGGCTTTCCTTTGCCAGCTGGCAAACACTTGTTGTTGAAACTTCTTTATTTGCCAGCTAGCAAGCGAACACGTCGCGTAGCAACTATTTCGACATCGTGACTGTTGTGAGTGTTGTGACCGATAGACTATAGAGCGATCCAGCAGGTCGTGACATAGTACTACCCCCCCATCCCAACTTTAGCGAATAAAGAATAGCGTATCAACTCTAAATATAATTAAAAAAAGAGATATGAAATTTATTCTGAATGATGTAAAGAGGTGGTATCTACCTCATTTTCATAGGTTCGAGAATTATGCCGCATTTTCCACATTGCCGACAGCTCTACTTATATAGAGGGATTGGGACCAACAGACCCCATCCTTCACAGTTGTAAATATTAGTCTCCTTAATACTATATTTTGTGATTATATTATATACAAGTTCGCTTAACAAAGCTTACAACCCGGTTGCGACCAACCAAAATATCGAGCAATTGATTAGCCATACCTTCCACATCACAAAGGCAAGGCAGTTAAGATTAAGAATGCAAGTTAAGAATATATTGAATTAGAAAACTTTCTTCATTACCTGTTGATTTTCGGTAAGCTAGGGTCTTATTGGCTCGAACTATAATTTTCTTGCGTCGGCGGGCGGACTACGTTATAGACTCGCGCAGCTTCTCGTACAGATAATTTTACATCTCCTTCTAAAGCATGGAGCCACTTCTGACTTCCGAGAGCCTGCAAACGGCCGATAATTCTATCGCGTTTTTCGTTGTGGGCATTCTATTGTATTCTTTTGGAGACCAACCCAATTGCGCTATCCGGGTCTTCTAGACGCCATCGTATCGTGACAGAAGGTCCTGTAATGGCGTTGGCGGGGGCTTGTCTTCTCTCCCCGCACGACCAACAGGCGCGTGCCACTTAACTGTTGGCTTTCGAGAGGCTGCAACGGCCGCTAATTGAATTTTTGAATTTTGCTGCCATCTTCTGGACCGGCTCAATTGCACTGTTCGGGTCTTCCAGACTTTTTCTCGTCCACCTTTTTT
The DNA here is from genome assembly GCA_000825705.1 of [Torrubiella] hemipterigena. Lineage (NCBI taxonomy): Eukaryota > Fungi > Ascomycota > Sordariomycetes > Hypocreales > Clavicipitaceae > [Torrubiella] hemipterigena. The sequence goes on from CDHN01000003.1 coordinate 4,532,646, forward strand.
TTCCTTTTATGATCTGCTACTCCTTTGTCTGCATACACTCCCTCCCTCCCACTTTCTTTCTTCCCCACATCAGGTGAGAACAGCCTGCAGCAAGAGCAGCAAGCCGATGGAGACTGTCTGAGGCATGGGTGCGCCTGGGGCCTGCCAGAAAGCCACCACGGAGGAAAACCCCACGCTAACTATGCTTCCCGAGCCGAAGCCCTAATCTGTAGCGCTATCGTGACGGCTACTACCAAAAACTGTACTGTGCAGTAATTGCCTCCCTGTACGAAAGCGATATCCATTCTGGGGGGCTTGGGAGTATGCGCTGGCCGTGCATGAGATGAACAGAGAACCAGTGGCTGGCTGCAAAGGAGAACAGCCTGTTTCCGTCCCCAGCTGCATGACTTCTTTTCTTCTTAAAAAGTGCTTGCTTTGGAATTGGCCGTTGCTACGATTATCACGATCCCACTGGACAAACCCGGCCACTAACCCTGACTCTATCGTCCGCTATTCAGGCTACACACCCGCCCGCTCTGCTCTGGAGCCAGCTGAATGGCGTGGCGTGGCCGAGTACAGGGGCCTAGGCGCTGCGCCCACGTGGGGACGTCCATGGCTCTGAATGTGCACATCCAGCCCTCACGGGCCATACGGATATTTTGTTTTTTTGGGAGAGGGCTTTAACCTTTTTTGTGTGCCGAATTCAAGGGTCTTGGGGGTTGATTTACCTGGACGGGTATGCAACTACGCGAGACATTATTACAAAGGTAATTCACCTTACAGTGAGTGGTAATAGTAATAGTAGCGGTACTGTAATAGCTGAGCTGCCAAGGCATGTCGGTGGTGACTGCGCCGATTACCCCCACGGCACTATATCGCCCCGGGGCCACCGTGGAATCGCAGTAGGGTTTGATACACGCAGGCGTTCTTTTAGGGCTTCTTACAGTACTGTATGTTGGTAGCATGGAGGTCGTGTTCTTGGTCTCCTTCAATTCATGCTCAGTGATTAAACAATAAGAATAGATCAACCCTAACTGCTGCCATCGGTGGTTGTCGTCGCCACACACCCCTCCACATCCAGCGGTAGATGCACCACAATTGCTTATATTGGGTAAGCCCTCCATAACTTGCTCCGCACCGCACCGCACCGCAGCACCACAGAGGGGCAGCGAGCGGCGGCGGTCGTGGTGGTGGTGCGAGTGGGTGGTGCTTGGGGAGAAGAATACCTGCTGCTTTGTACATGGGGTCTGGAATAGCCCCGAATTTGGGATTTGAGGATCGGCGTCGCTGAGGGGAGCGTTGCTTTTTCCCACTTGTCTGTCTCTCTGTCCAATAGTCCCATTGTTTACTTCTCCGCAGCCAACCCGAGGCTCAAGCAACTTGGCAGGAGTCCTTAGCCGGACAAGCGATGTGACTTTGACAGCCCAAGAAAAAGGACAACTTTTTGTGTTGTTGTTGTTGTTGTTTACCGCTCCGGTGTTCGGTTAGATGCGACCAGTCAGCGCCAACAAACTAACCAGATCCTCTCCGGAACCTTAAAAGCATCTTTTACCATGGCCGGCACCTTGCCAAATACGGCTGTTATTCCTCCGCGACCGACTTGTCCAGTCAGGACCATGGCTAGTGTGGCGGCAGCCAGAGCCTTCCGCCCGTAGCCGCTAAAGCTTGTGGTGGTAGTGGTGGGCTGGGGTTGGCGGCCAAACAAAAAAAAAACCTCCGTAGGATAGGTGAGAGAAAACCAGAATGCGATGCCAGTCGAGGTCCAATTCCTACCAATTGTGATGCAAATCGTACAAAACAGTGAGCGATCAACGACGTCTTCTCCAATTGGCAAGGATAGCCCAGAGAGACAAGGAGATGGGTTGTTGATCCGAGATCGGGAGCCTGGGGTTAATGTCAGAGAGAACTGGAGCACGCTGGATGAATGAGGCAGGTCGTTGGAAATTGAATTCAGTCGGCCAACCACCGTCCAATTGCTGTAGTCTGGGGTCAATTGCGCATCTGCTTCCCCGCCTTTGCCCAATACAGGAGGTTTATTATAGCGATACTAACAAACAGTCCAGAGGAGGCGTGCGAGTTCTTTGCACCACCACAGTCAGTACCCCTCTTTGCATGCTGTGACCCCAAAAGCGCACTGCTTGTCGGCTATACCCATGGGCTGGAGGAGGAGGAGGGTGACACTACACGCAGCCAGTGCTTGCAATTGGATTGGGTTTACCTAAACCATGCGCCCGTTTGTTCCGTCCAACTAAGCACCAGATGAATGTTGGAAACCCTAAAAAAAAGAAACACATGGCAATAAAAGGTTTGTTCCGTGCCGCACCAAAGTTAATTTTTTTCAATCGTTGACGTAGTGCCCCCTAAAAAAAAGTTGGGACGGTGGCTCGGTCGCTCCCCCAACTTTTCCACTGTGGTGCAGCCCGGCTGTTGGCGCTGGGCAGCTGACTGCACTTACTCGCCCGGTGCGGGGGCGGGGTGTGCAGTGTGGACAGGGTCCACTATATGGGAACGCCTTTGCCCAAAGAAACTCCCCGTCTCTCTCATCTAGCATGCACAGTAAAGCAAAAAGTCAAGGCAGGCTGCTGCTGCTGGAGTGTAAGCAAGTTCCTGCTGGGGAAGGGATATTCGTTAGATGCATAAATCTATACACTAGAGACGCGATTCACAGAGAAAATCTGGTCGCAAACGCTGTGATCGACTGTCAATCGATCGTTGGGTTTTCTTCAAGTGTATAGTCGTCTGCTTCTTGACCAAACACGTGTTAGCTTGTCCTGTGTTGGCGAGTCTATTAGTGCCCGTTCTGCTGCTCTAGGGAGCACCCGCCACGTCTACGGTGGTTAGGGCATAACGATGTCTTTCGTTCAGTTACCATCGGAGCCCTCCGTTTAGACTACCGCCCCAGAATAAAAGCATCAATTTCGCCGTGTAGCAGCCGTAGGCAGCCCAGTGGAGTTATGTGCGGCGTGCCACCCAAAGAAAAGACAGCGACAGCGCAGCTTGGAGGAGTAACGACGCCCGCTGCCCCCTGCGCTAAGTGGGCTCTCTGCTCAGTGGTGTGAGTGGTGCCAGCGTTTAGCCAGCAGACTACGGCCGACAGTGTGGTTGGGGCCGAGTTCAGGGCAGCAACGGCGCAGGCGTGGTAGTGAGCGCACTGTAGTAGCGGCAATAGTGGACAGGACCTTGCTAATAATGGCCTGTTTGAGAGAGTCGTACCGTGTCTGTAATGGTACGTTTTCCTGCTATTTTCAGGGGGTTGGGTGGTTAGCTGGCTCGCTGCGTAGCCAGCCCGTGTTATTTTAATGCTCATAGTATACCAATACGGCCCATGGACGAATAGCAGTGCAAGTGCCGGGTTCTGGAGAGTCGGAGGGCCCGGCACGGAGGTCGTAGATTGGACTGGGCACAAAAAGGCATTGGTAATGTTACAAAGCGTAGCTCTAATCTCCATTTCCCTTTTACTGCTGGTGCCCTCCCTTGCTGTGCTTTGGCAGCAACAACTGAGCGAAAGGATGTCTGTGTCTCTTGGTGGATATGGTGTTAATTTCCTGGGTTTAGTGGCGAGGTTGTCCCCTATTCTGTCTGTCTGCCTGCCTGCCGGCGCCTAGGCTAACTTGCTCTACAGTACCAAGCCCACGCCTGCTGCCCCGGCTTGGTCTCTTAAAACACGGGGGTTGATTTGAGCTATTGTTGGGAAAAAGGCAGTTGTCGGAGTGAGTGGCAATACCTCGTGTCTCGCAACTCTTTTTTTCTTCTCGATTCTCCTACCACAGTACGCACTTTGTAGGCAGCTACGAAAACTTCGTTTTTTTTTCTTGAAGCCTGTCAGCACTGAAAGTGCCTGAGCTGACCACCACTGTCAGAAAGAGAATAGCCCTGAAACGTCTCCCCCATGTACTTGGGCGGGCGCAGGAACAGCGGCGCGACTTCAGGTACAGGCGCTACTTCACTGCCTGGTGCTGGCGCTGATGCTGGTGCAGTGTGCTGCCACACCCCTCCATCTCGATTTGCCCAAGTGGCCTGGTGACCAAATTGGACAAACGCAGGCAACGGACCAATAGCAGACCGGTATTCAGACCCACTTTAGGCCGTTGATGACTTGCTGGGGGTGCTGGAATCTGCTGGAACCTAAGCATCGTAATAAACGGGCTTTTTCAGCACGCGGGGGTATGTGGGCTGGGTGGCCTCTTTTGCTTGGGTGTGGGCAGCGCTGTAGCCTCAACGACCGTAGAAAAAAACAGAAACAAGGCTGCGATGCTGAAGAAAAAAAAACATTGAAAAATAAAGAGAGCGAGAGAAAGAGAGGGAGAATTAGTAGAGGTATTGGACCGACAGAATCCATCAATTCTTACAGAGCGTGGCCATGCCTCTGTAAGTGAGGCTGTTTGCCTCTGCTCGGCGCGTAAATGACTACGCCCGCCCAGGAATAACAGCCGTACAGTGAGAGAGAAAGTGAGCACACTGGACGAGGCTTTGTGCCTTTTGCAGAGGCTATTATTATACCATAACATGCCATCCAATCCATGTCTGGGCTAGGCTGGGCCTGTGGCAAAAGATGCTGTGCTGCTGATGCTCGGACGCTCTATTACCCCTGGGCTGAACACCATTCTCTTTTTTTTTCTTGTAGCAGACACACGTGCCTACCATGGACCAATGCTTCCGTGTTTCGTTTTAGCATCGTACCCAATTCGCATGCATGTCTATTGTCTTTGCTCTACTGCTTCTGTATTTCGCTCTCTTGTCGTCTTTTCGTTCCGCGACCCGATAATCGCATGCTCGTTTCTTTGCCCTTCTGGGCACAGGTGGGGATTGTCTGGTGTGCTACGCAAACCCCCTCCCCACGGGACTGAGCCACCCTCGCACACACACCCCCCTTTGGCGGCCTGTTCTTCCCAAAAATATTATTTCTCTCCTGCGATTGCCTGGCTTCCAGCCGGACCACGTCGCCCCTCCCCTTACAAGCCGGCCACCGAAAACCCCTCCCAGACATCTTTTTTTTTTCTTTGCTCTCTCTTTTTTTTTTCTCTCATACTACATACTCTCCCTTGACTTGATCCAACAACGCACATTTTCAAACCTCTCTTTTTTTATTCTCGTTTTGCTTGCTTGCTACAAGCCCGTTCAAGGCACCTCACTTCCCCTCCGCGTCATTACCCACGCGAGGCAGTGTCGCCGCTCATCCCTGCCGCCAATTCCACTCTACGCAACGAGTGGTCTCCCGTCTGTCGCCTCGCGTCACCGAGAGCATCTAGCATCAAGCCGTTGGGCAAATGGCCTCATCAAAAGTACGATTTACTACAACCTGATTCCACAGAGGCTGCCCTTCTTGGCTTGGTATCGCTCCCGTAAGGACGTTGTTTTGGCTGACCATGGATTCTTCGTCCCTGCAGGAGATGCAGTACGCCTCTAGGCCCATCGCGCACCAGCGCCCTTCCCTCTCGACTCCCTCCAACTCTCTCCCGAACCGATCCTCTCACGCTCGAAACAACTCGCATTCTCTCCTCTCCGGTTCCCTCAACCCTAACCACCGGGTCACGCGCCGCAAGTCCGTCACCAACAACGCCCCCAACGTCGCCGCCCTCACGGCCGTCATTGCCGATTCCGAACGCTCCGCTGCCATTCCCATCTCCAATGGAGCCCGACGAAACACAATGAGCAAGTCTGCCGCTATGCGGGCATCCATTGCGGCCAGCCTGCCCTCCCCACCCGCCAGCCTGCCCATCCAGCGCGCCAATATCGACAGTGCTATCGACGACGATTCCAACGGCCCCTCGGACGAAGAAGGCACCGATTTCAAGAGTCTCTCGGCTCGCCGTGCCAGCGACGGCCAGCCTCTGTCCAAGGAGGGCAAAAAGAACCGCGTCGAAGTCAAGTGTGACCAATGTGGAAAAAGCTACAAGCACAGCAGTTGCCTGACCAAGCACTTGTAAGTTATGATTGGCGTCTTTTTGGCCAGTTCCGGTGCTCTTTTGGAGCGTGACAACCCCGCTGTCGTTGTTCTGTCACCGTTGCTACTGTTGCCTCTATATACACACAATAAGACATATCCTAACATACCCATCACTAGGTGGGAACACACTCCCGAATGGTCGCTCACCTCAAAGCTCCTCATCTCGAAACACCAGCAGGTCCAACTCCTTGAGGCTGCCTCTGTCCTGGTCGCCATGAACGGCCCTGTCAAGGAGGCCGACGCTGCCACGCCTCCTGAATCGACAAAGGACTCTGCCAGCGAGCCCGACTCAGCATCCCCCGCGGCATCGGGTTTCTCGGAACACGGCGATCGCCAGTCTTCGGTCGAGACAACCCCTCCTCCGTCGCACGATGGCAACTTGTTCAACGGGCTCTCGTACCGCGAGAAGCCTCAAGAGCAAATCACCTTTTCCAGAAGCTACCACCCCACTACTACCAACAACAGCTCGCTTCTCTCCGGTGGCATGCCCTGGACCGGCGACCGTCGCCCATCGTCTGGCCAAAACCTTACCGGAAAGGACGACCGAGATTTGGCTGCTGCTGTGGAACTACTGAGCTGCAGCTTTAACAGCAACAATGGATCGCAGGGCACCGTCATCATGCACAAGGATGCACCACCAGTCCCTGCCGTCCCCGCCCAGTTTCTTGACCAGGCTACATCTCTCTCCAAGAGCTTCATCAACAGCTTTCCCAGCCGCCAGCCCGAGAGCTTCACCCGCGGTGAACTGCGACGCGGAAGCGAAGATGTCAAGATGGAGGAAACCAACGAATCCATGACGGACGATGACGATGTGGAGGCGAGATCACGAACAGCACGAAGCGATGAAGATGACGATGGAGTATTTGGCCGAATGGAGGAGTAAGGGGGAGCGGCGTCTTTTGTTTTTGTTGCATATAATGTTGTGTACGCAGCATCATCATCTCCAGGAGTCAGGCATGGATGGACCAGTATTGTTTTTTTCTTTTTCTTCTTTTTTTGGATTGACACCAGCCGTTTTCATGATTGGGAGCGGCTTGGTGGCCATGGCGCGCGGACTGATTTTTCTTTTGTATAACGATATATATCCCCAAACCGAGTACGTGGTGGTTTGGCTCCGCCGACATGCTTTGACACCGAAGAGTGGAGAGCCCGCTTGCTGGAAGAGCCATTGTCTTTGCGATGCATCATGGCATCTGAACAGGGACAGAGTTTGGCGAGCGCGATTGCATCTCCACGAGGTTAAAGTCAAGGGATGGAGGGGCGTCGAGCGGACGCTGCCGTGCTTATAGTACTACTAGTAGTAACATGCTACCATAACCCAAATACACGCAATTGTATAGCTATGCTTGTCTAGATTTTCTATCCAGTGACTTGTACAGCAGGAATGGAGATTGGCCAAATTTCCCTAGCGCTGACTAGACTTGGTCGTGCCTTGCTCGCTAATTTAGTGGGCTTTTTTTTTTAACTTGCGTCGTCATTCCCATTTGGCGGCAGACCGGCAAGTGATTTGCGCCCCAGTGACGCGCTTCCCTCCGCAAACAGCCTGTCGCGACAGACGCCCCCCCAAAAAATACCTGCACCAAGGCACTTGTGTTGTAAATCCAGTCGCGCCCAATCCTTGCGCCAGTTTCTTTGCTCTGATAAGAGTTTGATTACGTGCAATTGGTTATCTCCTCTACTGCTCTACTTACAGTAATTGCAATTTTTCACTTTTACAAACACAAACACGGACAGCCCAGCTTGGCGCTCTCTAGTTAGCTACTAAACAGGACACACGCACACGCGTCGAAACCAACACCACCACGAAAAACAACAACCGCGAACACAAACAATGCCTCGCAAATCTCTTAAAGGCGAGAATGCCGATTCCTCCTCTTCGCCCGCCGTAAAGACGCCCAAGACACCCAAGACTGCCTCTGCGACCCCAGCCAAGGACGCTAAGACGACCGCATCCGCAACAAAAGCAACAACAACAGCTACACCCACGCCTGCTTCGGGCACCAAGCGTCCCCGCCAGTCCAAGGAGAAGAAGGCCGCCATTGCTGCCGATGCCCGTGCTGCCGCGCGCAATCCTTTCGTGGACTTTGCGCTTGCGCAGGTCCTGAGTATTGCGATTGCGACGGGTGGCCAGTATGCGCTGGGCGAGGTGACGGGCCGCGAGTTGACGGCGCTGCGGAGCAGCGGTGATGTTGTGCGCGATCTTGGCGTGCAGACTGCATGGCGCTTGTATGTTTTTGATTTCCTCTGGGTGATATTTGGTATATACTGACAGTTGAACAGCGTTTCTCTTGCCCTCGCGTGGTTTGCCAACCTTGACAGCCTCGATGCGGCTGCCATGGCTTTCATGTCTACCGCCCCTGGTGTAAGTACAAACGAACTCCGCGACATATACTGTTGTGAATGACGGAGATGCTAATGATGATTTTTGTGTTATAGACATACCTCCTGTACAACTTTTACGCCGTCAGCCCCCTCGCAGCTCTTGGCTCGCTGGCCATTGACGTCCTCGCCGCCGCTGTCCCCTTCCACCTGTTCCGCCCGCTCTCCAACGTGCACTCCAAGACTCCCGGCCGCCTCTACAACCGCGAGCTGCTGACTTTTGTGTCGCAGCTACACACGTCCGCCTTTGCCGTCGCCATCTACAGCGTCACCATCTCGCTTGCGCTGCGGTTCTACCTTGCCCGCGTCTTTGTCATGCGCTTTGCGGGCATCCCGTCCGTCGAGCTCGCCTACAGTGCTAGCCCTATTTCTGTGCTGCCTGTCGCTGCGGCCTTTGGTATTGTTGCCAGCGCGTTCCTTTTCCCGTCGTTTGCTACCACCAGCAAGACCAAGGATGACGACAAGATTCGCCAGTTTGTGCCTGCCGATGCCTCCCTCAAGCAGACTGTTTGGTGGAATGTCTGGGGCTATACGACGAAGACAAAGGTTCTTATTCGCCGCGCTGCTCTGGCTGTTGTGGCTACATCTGTCGGCACCTACTTGTCCAGCAGCATGTCGATTCGTGGTGTTGAGGCCTGTGGCTCGATTTCGTATGCGGGTGTCTGGGCTGTCGCTACGCTCTTGACGGCTGTTGGCCTGGGTGTCATTGGCAGCGAGTAAGCTGTTGCGTATGTAGACATACTACACTGAGGTTATGATGCCTGGTCGCATCTTTTCGGGAGAAAGACTTGATTTTGTTGTAAATGGAGGAATTGGAATCTGCTGGCGAACACAAAGGCAGAAGTGATGGCGTGGAGTAGGGTTTGTATGAAGAGCAGAAAAACACTGGCTTTTGGTTGGAGTTGGATACGGTATATTGCTCGTTTTTTTTAATTCTTTCTTGGAGATTGTCGCCGTTTTTGGGGACGATTTCGTTAATATTTATTATGCTATGTAGGGTTTGTGATTGGTATAATCAATCTAATTGTATGGAAAATGTGTACAGAAACCAACGCTCGCTCTCTATATGCTATCGCTCTCTATGCAGGAATGTCTTTTATCTAATGTACAATATTGAAATAAATCACGATGTAGGGGCAGCCATTGCGACTCGTCGACGCGCTCGTCGTTGGATGCCCGCAAAGGCAATGGGCATGAGTGCAGTTAGAACAGCCGCAGACCCCAAGAAGCCGGCTGAGACTCCAAACCCGAGATGGTAGTTGGGAGAGTCCTTCTGTGGCCAGATGCGGCTGCCGTAGACGCTGGCAAAGTTGCCACAAGCGTTGACAAGCGCAATGACAATCGCCCGCTTCTCGCGAGGCGCATCCATGACCGTTGATGTCCATGTCAGGGACAGCACTGTTGCGCAGACAACTGCAGACGTCACTAAGCATACCATGATATACTTGGCCACGGCATTATGGACCGTGGCACAAATGACACAGGCTGCAAAGCCTACAGCCAGAGATCCCGACGTGTGCCATCGCCGCTCTTGTAGCCGATCCGACGACCAGGCCACTAGGTTGAGGCATATGGCTGCCACTACCCAGATCGGCACCGTCATATACTGCGCCGTTACTGTTTCGAATCCCAGACTCGCTGTAATAGTCGGGACAAAGTAGGATATTGTGCTGGCACCAATGACCAGCATGTAGAGCAGGACGAAGAGATAGGTGCGCGCGTCGGACAACGCAGCCATGAACGCTTGCCAGTGGCTCAGTTTCGCATCGCCTTGGTTTTGGTCGTCTAGAATTCGTTGCGTCGCGAGAAACTGTTCCTTTTCCGTTAATCGTTGTGTCGTAGCCGGATAGTCGAGCAGGACAAAGAATGCAATAATGGCGACGCCCACCGTGGCACACCCCTCAATGATAAACAGCCACCGCCAGCCAGCAACGCCGTGTGCACCGTCTAGATGCGATGTGATGGCACCAGCAATGATGCCTCCCAGAGCACCAGACAGTGCAGCTGCCGTATAAAACATGGCAAATCGCCTTCCCAGCTCCTTGCGTGTGTACCAGCACGACAACAAGTACAGAACGCCTGGGTAGAAGCCCGACTCGATGCACCCGAGGACAAAGCGGAAGCCCAGCATCGCACCATATGTCGTGGACGTGGCCATGAGCGCACTTAGAATACCCCAGACGAGCATAATGGCGGGTAGAAAAATGGATGGGCGGCTGCGGGTGAGAAGCATGTTGGAGGGCACCTCGCAGATTAGGTAGCCAAAGAAGAAGATGGACACTACCCAGGCGTATCCGTCGTCGGTTAGGGCTAGGTCTCGTTGCATGCCGGCGATTTTGGCGTTGCCCTGAGAAGAGGGGGAATTGGTTAGCACTAGTACTCAGTGGTAGAGAGAGTTGCTACGAACAATATTGGTGCGGTCGACATAGTTGAGAATGTACATGAAGAAGAGAATCGGCATGAAGTAGAGGTCGATTTTGCGCACAAGCCTCTTTTCGGCATCGTCTTTGTCTGAGCATGTGTAAGCAGTAGCAGCAGGAGTGCTGGAGGCAGAGATTGGCGTCTTGGTGGCCCCTGGTGTTTGTATTGCTGCCATCTCTTCGTCATTGTTGCCGGCGTTGAGAGGAGCCATTGCAACGGCGTGACGGGCGGCGGATTGACCCGCTGCTAATACACGCAAGACATGTACTGGTTGTGAATGGCAAATCGAATAGCTGAAATAGGCGTGTTTTGTCGTTGTAAATTGGACTTTTGGCGAAAAGGAGAAGTGCGTAGTGAGTGTTTAACCGTGGTGGTGGTAGGGATGGAAATTTTCTTTAGCAGCCGCCATGAACAGAACGGCTGCTGACAGCCACGCTAAGGAAGACCCAACGCTTCTGGCCCACCACGTGCCGCGAGCTAATCGGCGATGCGCTGGGTGGACAGATAGCGCACTCCACTACCACTGTACAGAGGCTAGTGTTCATCAGCCTCTTTTCTCCGTAGAATAAAAATATTCAACTCTCTGGAAGATAGATGTTGAGTGCCGTTTAATTATTAATACTATAAAATAAGATAACCTTATAAATTATACTTAGACGTCTCTATAAAACGTTTATAAGATAACCTTCTGGAAGCAAAATACAAGAGTAGACGAAGTAGATTTAATTAACTACCTACAGTAGTTCTAAGTTAGTCTTATTCTAGCGCTAACTATATCGCGCCAAATCCCTATAATTCAGCAAAGAAGAGGCTGTATACCAACAGCCCAGTTTTGCACCCCAGCAATGATTACAACAAGTACTAAGGATACTAAAACACTAAGTATCCCGTAAAAGTACGAGTACTTTCGCCCGAGTGAGTTCAACTCCGCCGCCCATGTTGAAACAGTACTCAAGCATCCACAGAACCCGCCCTCGATGCCCTGCAGCACCTCGCATCCTATTAAACCCCCAACGCTCGCATGATCCATAGCCCACACAGCGGCTACAATAGCCGACGCAAAAACATTGGCTAGAAATGTCCCCAATGGAAAAGTAGAAATCTTGCTATTGAGCAAAATAGCAAGATGAAAGCGAAGAATAACACCTAAGGGCGCAAAGGCAAGAGAAAGCGTTGTACGGCCACGCCATGCAATATGCGGCGATAGGATGCAGAGTGTAATTACACCAACCCAAGAACCCCAACCAAGAACCACGACGCTGCAGTCTACAACTTTTCTTGTAATCGAAATTGGCAATGGCGGTGTTAAGCTCTCCATGCCAACTGCTAAGTCGGCTCCAAGTCGCATCGCTGACAATGATAGACATATAGTGACAATGATAACTGCAAAGAGAGCCATGAAGCTATACCCACCATTGCGGCCAGTAGGCTCAGTTGGAGAAGCAAGCGAGGCAGGCTGGTTGGACATACTTAGAAAGACGTCAAGAATAAATTCTGAAAATGTAGTTAGAGATCCGCAAAAGCCCGTGGTAAGCCCAATATACAACGGGATTGACTTTTTAGTAGCCATGAAGGCTGCTCTCGCCGCAGTCAGGTCAACATGATCCTGTTCTGTTTGCCTCCCATGTTCTGTATGGGTTCGCTGTTGCTGGGCCTCCATCAACGTTTGATCATATGTAGATGACCCCCATTCGTGTAAAAATAATTTGCGGTCCTCGAGGAGAAAGCCCATTATGAAACACCCAGCAAAGTTTGGCCAGATGGTGTCAAAAGTGACGGGGGTCCCCGGGTATGATGTCAGGGTGGTGAGGCCTTTTCTCGCTAGTGTACCGAGCATAGAAAAGAAAATAAGATAGGAATGTGTATATAGCTGTATTGCAGTTGTCGACGGCCGTTTGCTCGTTACCATATCATCAGAGTGGCCAGATGTTTGCTGTGATAATTCTGCAGGCTCTAGACCGTTGATTTCGACTTCTCTGGGGCGTCGGCCCTGTACGATCGCGTCGATACCATCGTCCACTCGTGGAACAACACCAAGTTCGCTGAGATTCATCCATGACTTCATTGAGCCATTGTCCGCTATATCTGACGACCGTAAAGATTGTTGCATTGCGCCACAGTGTGTATCGTTGTACGTTTTTATAGCCAGTCAACCATGCCGGTAATACTTGCTGAGCTTAGAGCCGTAAATTGTCGGTGCTTATGATTCTATGTTGTTGGAAGTCAACGGTATTTATTTAAAACGTACATACGGTCAGCAATAAAATTTTAATCTATTAAAAGAAAGTCGTATATATTGGATCATTTCATTTCCTGGTTCGTTGCGTCGGCTAATACGGATCAACAAGGTATTTACTTACCCTGACACGGATATATCGGGTCGCCCATATTCATGCACTCCAGTGAGCGAAGGACTAGAGAGCGATGTAGACTAAGGTTATGTTTTCTATTTCAAAGATCCAATAAAATTAACTATTGTTTAATCTGTTATTGAATTAACCCTATAATTATATATAATAGAAAGCTATTCTACTGCTCTTGGTCAGACTCTTGCCTGCTGTGTGTAGTATGCGCTTGTCTTGTAGGGCTGGGATCGAAGAATTGCGCTGACCAAGTCATGGAATCTACGATTTCCGTTGGCCAGTAGCAGTTGGACGTGATCGGGGCTCCAGATAGCCCTAAAAGCTGATCGAATTCACTTGAATATATCGACGTTATTTGTGAGTATGCCTCTGGTACTGACCGCCGAACTTCAGGGTTGGTACTTGTGCCGCTGGCTATATTGTGCCTGCCCATACTGTCGCTGGTACCTGTTGTAAATAGTTAGCTAGTATATTTACACAAATAACGTCATAATATTATACGCACTCCATCTTATGCCACACTCCCTGAGAGCCTTCATCATATCTCGAGCAATCCGTGCACCTGGCGACTTGATGCTAAGAGCATCGAATACTTTCAAGCAGGTTTCTGCATCATCGTAAAGACTAGTAGTATCGAAGTCAAGAAATGATTCATATCTAGTTTGCGCAAGTATGCCAGACACAAGTAGAATGGAGCTAGCGCAAACCAAACACGAAATCATTTGCCACCATGGGAAGTCACTAACCAAGTCCTTTTTGCTGGATATGCTATGAAGCAATCTTGCTGTCTCTCGAGCCTCCATAATACATATTTTCTCGTATGCTCGTGCTAGAGACCAGTCTAGTTCAGATCCGCTTGAGTCAGAGTCGTGTGCGGACATCAACAGTGGATGACATAGATATGGGCGGTGGATTAATGCGCGAAGATGATGATACTTGATAGCTAGCATATTTCTCTATAGACAGTTAGAAGGCATTAATCAGAAGCTGACAACATAGGATGGAGTGGCCATGCGCTGCTAGAATACGACAAGCCTACCTGTCGTTTGAGGATTGAAGATTGCTCAAATGCATGACCCAAATCGAACCGCAAGGACCTTGGAAGCTCTAACTTCCATGCCGACAACTGCCCATCAAGATCCTTTGTGTTGAGAAGATCTTCTGAGGTAATATGACGTCGTTTTGGGCAGTACAGACTTCGAAGAACGCGACCGACGATCTCAGAAAAAGCTATAACAGCTAGGAAATAGTCCCCTTCGGACGGGCCATTTGTGTCGCATTCGTTAATAAAAGTCCCCCTCCAGTCAATGTTGGCATCACTAACTCGAGACGGTAACGGGACATTGTAGTCGTCGTCATGAATGGCAGGGGGACGACCTAGCTGTAGCGCCAGCAGGCGATCCAAGACATAAATAGAGTACCACAGTCGCCGTCGCTTTTCCACTTCTACCAATGTGGCTTCAGTTGGATTGTCAGTAGCATCAGTCTCGACGTGCAGTCCGATACTTTGCGCCGCACGAACAGCCTGTCCAAGCATAGTCCAACAGCTACAAGAGAGTTAGCAGATACATCTTTTAATCACCATAGCTTTAACATTATACCTCTCTGTTCTACAGACAACTAAAAGATAAAAGCACCTTGCTAGTAAGAGTGAAATTTGTGTGACGGACCGTTCAATAGTGGCAGTCGGCGCCAATCTGAGTGCCGTCGAAAAGTATTTTTCATGTCGCATATCTTCCTTTTCTTCATGACCGAGTAAAGATGTATAATATGCTCCGATGGCGCATACCGTATCTAAAGCAATCAACGTAAGGCCTGAAAGAAAGCGCTTTGATCATGCAACAAGTGTAACTTACAAGTTAGAGCAGTCTTGACGCCACGGCTACATGCCGACTGTGTGTCAGGGCCACCGATGGTTTGATATGCTTCAATGAAAAGTGCTTGGGGTATAAATGGATAGGCAACGTGAATTGTGGAAAAATACGCATCTATATATGGTTTCGCTTCTTCCAAAGCAGGCAGCAAGACCCCCTTGCAAGCCTCCAGGTCTGAAACTATCGCTCCATCGCCTTGGTCGTAGCTCTCTAACCCGGTTGGGGCGGCGGTAGTTCCATCTTGGGACTGCAGGAATTGTTTGACAACATGGACAAAGCGAATATCACTAACCTCGCCCAAATAGCATGGTGACTGTTCGACGTCAGTGGGGGAAGATGGTTCACACGAGTCCGCAGTCTCTACACCGTCGGTAGCAGGAATCGGTTGGATATTGTCGGTGTCAATATCTGATAGAGCATTGTCCATTTCTACTTTGACGCGCGAACGCTTTTTGGTCGCCGCCTTGTGTTCTGAGAGCGGCAATTGGGAAATGACCTCGCCCAGCAATGTCTCTTGTTGCATGATGGCTTGACACAAACTGGGGAACCGCGCAGAGAGAGTAGCGCTGAAGCGAGTGCCAGCCAGGGACTTTGTACGTGGTCGTTGTGAGCGGTATATACAACTGTACCCATACGCTCGACATCTCGAACATTCTGGCTGTAACCCGTCGCACTGCGATCAATTAGTAAAGCGTACATATAAACGCGCATAGTAGTATTTGCTGCTTATACTTTAGACTTCATGGACCTGCATGTTTGGCAGGCCTTGGCAACTCGCTGGCGCCTGTATTCGGCGCCGGTGGACGGCGGGGGATTATCTATTTTGTCCATACTGTTCAATTATGGTTAACAAGCGGCGAAGGGCGGGATGAGTTGCTGCTTTGCTGTTGTTTGTAGTAATAATTCTTGGTAGCCGGATATACCGGGTCTCTTGTCATGCCAGTGGAGGCACGCTGGGTGTAGCTGAACTGACTTGCTAAGGTCACGAGCCTCTTGTTTTAACCGCAGATATGTATCTCTCCACAAAAAGAGACCAAGCTAATTCGGGGCATACTATAATAGGACAAGGCGTACAGGTAGTACATCTGCAAATCGCTGTACTATGCCTTAGCCCGCTATTTCCGCTCTCGCCTTGCAAACAGAATCGAAGGGCTGATATCGTATGTTCTTATTGCCTGCTGCGTAAGTTGTCATCCCCCATAAACACATTTCGGACACCGTCTACGTGTGAATATTATCTTTGCCGTTCTGTAGCCCCAGCTTCAAATTACAAAATATTATTTCGTATCATGAAATTGAAGCTTACTACTGACCGCGACGTTAACTCGCAGGCATTTCGGCCTGGAGACAGTTTACATGTCAACCTTCAAATAGAGGGCTGTAAGCCGACGAGTATTGGCGAGGTCACCGCGAGGTTTTCCGGTATGCAGTATATTCAACTTGTATTTTCTTAATGGATTTCTCATAATTATCATTCAAAATTAGGCTGCCTAACACTTATTCTATCACCGCAAAGGAACGGGTGTAGCATGAACAAGTCAAACTACACAGTGAGTCGTATGGAATTCTTCTGCCAAGAATACCACTGATATCTACCTAGCTATTTGAGGAATCAAAGTCAACTACAGTATCAAGCATATGCACTCTGACCTGCACCTACACTTATTCTTTCGCCTTTCGTTTCCCAACAAGCTTGGCATGTGCATGCAACACCAAGTGCCTTCTTCCATCGACGCTGGACATATCCGATAAACAAATGAGAATTAAAACAAAATATTCGATAAATATTTCCGTGCAACGACGTGGTTTTGGGCGGGTAATGAAGAGGAAAACTGTGGCACAGATCCTTCCGTTTACTTGCAACCCAATCATCCCATCAATGGAATCATCATGCACGGCCACCCTCCAAGCTGATAAGTTCAACAACAACCTGGCAACATCCCCCGAAGCGCAAACCGACAACAGGCGGACCCCTTATCTTCCTCCGTACTCGCCTTCGTTGAGGCTAGAGGCTATTCTTCCACAGCCACCGATTCTGATGCGCGGCCGTGGGACGCCAGTTCGATTAATCTTACACACGCCAATCGAAGTTCTGCAGTATGGGAATATTTATGTCCGCAGCATAAATATGCAGTTACAAAGCAGCGCGACAGCTACCGTTCGATCATCGTCACAGTTGCTGGTCCATGATCGTCGTGGCTGCTTGATTGTCGGATTGGTGCCCGTTGCCACTGATATTCTGGAACTGGATTTGGGTGAGTGGAAGAAGTTTACAGTGATTCAATCCAAACCTACATTGAAATCATGCTTGCTGAATCTTGAATATTCGCTGAATATCACGGTGGGAATATCCAAAGGGACAGGGTGCCATATTGAGGTATGAGCAGTTCTACTCTGGTGATTTAAACTACGTACTAACAAAATCTTGAACATATAGTATATAACGGCATGTCTAGACGTGGTGGTAATGGACCCGCCGCCAGCGTATCAGCTACTAGATTATAATGAGAGTTAATGGAGATAGTTCTACTCTATAGTACTACAAATATAGTGCGACGTATTTCGTATGTCCCACATAAGTACATCATGCCTTATAGTGCTGTTGAACTGCTTTATCACAGGCATCTATCACTTAGCAAGCCGTCACAAAACAAAATCCATCCGGGCACCAAGTAAATAAAATGAAATGGATTGGAAATGTATCACCGCTTGCTACTAATTCTACAAATACTTTTCATCGCTCGTTCTCGCCATCTTGTCTATCCACCAGCAATCACTCATTCAGGCAGCTGCGAATTAAGCGCCCCCAGAAAGTTGTACTCAGGCGCCAACGTGTACTGCGGCATCCCATTGGTGCCAAACATCCACGAGTTCCAGTCTGGCCACGCTTGGCCCTGTCCCTGGGCCCAGATATTAGCCGATTGCATCGCTGCACCGCCAGACTTGTCGTCAAACGCCTGTTGATGTTGCTGCTGCTGCATCTGCTGTAGCTGCTGGCGTTCCGCATCGTTATGCTCCTTGAGCTTCTCTAGCATTCCGCGAAGACCCCGACCAAGGTAATGGGCGACGTGTCGAACACAAGAGCGTGTGTCCTCCAGCAGCTGGACCGTCGATTCGATCAACGCTACTACATCGCCGTGGTGGATGTTGAGGTTGGCTGACTTCCACTGCGACTGGCATTTCATGAGAAACAGACAGGCATATGCCATGGTCGTCAGCAAGTACAGTGGCACTCCAATGACAGCACGGCGCATATCAGTATCATTCAAAATAAGGTCCAGTGCAGCAGCAGCGCTGGCAATCGCCATGTTGACAAATTGGCGCCGCTCAGGAGACATGGAAGCCTGTCCACTTGGCTGTAGACCCCGCAAGCAGATGGAAAAGAGGAGCAGCCGTGCAAAATGGTAGTGTAGTGTGACGCCCTTGGCTGGGTATTCTGAAATGTATGGGTTGGGTTCAAGACGGGTCTTCCAGCGGTCCCGCCAGTAGCCCATGTCGGCGTCAAACCGTCGAAGAGTCTCAAATTCGTCACTTCCAATCATCCGTGATCGATCCGGACCAAAGGTATGGAAGACGCGGCTAAGAATAATAAAGATGCCGACTTGGCTGTGCAGACGCAAATCCGCCTGTGTGCAATCGGGTCGCTGTAAAAAGTGCTCGTGGCATGTAATGGTCGGATTCTCGTTGATGACGGGTGGTCGACCATACGCAATGCTAAAGTGGTGGTCACAGACGTAGAGAAAGTACCAGAGTCGGGCTTCTTGGGCGTAGCTGGTTCCGTCGTGGAGAGCTTTGGCACAGGCCTGATGCAAGTTAAGCTCAGTCGCAATGCGCACCGCCAAACCGGACAGCTTCCAGCTAACATCGGACAGCCAGAATGCACCAATACACAAGGCCCGCACGTCATCAAGCGTGTGATAACGGTCAAACATGGTCTGGCTGACGAGCTCTAGGAAGATTGGGTAGCAGACGTCGTATGAGCGTCCTTCATCCTGCGCATGCAGCGCCGTGACGGCTAGAATGGCCGATGTGAGCAGTGTCGACGATGCACGCACAGAGTCAAGCGTCTCGTGCACGAGGGCAATACCTCCCCATAGATAGGCATTAAGCGTGCCACGGAAGCTAGCAAACAGCGCCTCGGCCTCTTCCACACTGATGCGGCCCTGTGATATAAAGTCGGGCTCTGTCTGCCGGCTCGACGGTCGATGGATGTGTGCGCCAGGATCGCTGCGAATGTTGCGCAGCTTGGTCACTTCAAAGAGGCTGGCCATGGGGGCGTTGACAATGGCCTCGTCGTACGGCTCGTGGTTCTCGGCTTCGATGGAGTTTTCTCGTGTCATGGCTGTCGTGATTCGGGGGCGGCTCGGGGACGGACCGTTGGGCGTGGCCGCGGCCGATAGACTGGGCTTGACGTCGATAGCAGAGTGGCTATCAGAGAAGCTGGGCCGAGACTGCTGCTGCTGAGGTTGGTGCTGTTGTTGGTGTTGCTGATGCTGCTGGAGCTGAGAGAGGGGCGGCACAGAGGCTGTAGGTTTCTGCAGCGTCTGTCCTACATGAGCAGGATGCTGCTGATAGGCTGATGCTGCCGTTCCGTATTGTGACGAGGGGGTGTGTGCATTGTTGGCAATGTTGAGGATGCTTTGGACTTCGGCGAGGGCGGCTTGGAGAGCCTCGACCTTGGCTTCCATTTCCACCTTCCACTCATTCTCGCCGTCCAGGAGCGTCTGCAGGCTCTTGTTGACGACGCAGTCGAGTCCTAGACGGGTGCAGCGCTGACATTTGTCCTGCGTCCCGTCAAGATCGCACTTTACTTTGCGGTGTTGACATGCTTGGCCTGCGGTTGGGTTGGTAGGCGGTTAGCTTGACGAGGTCTCTGACTACGCCACTGTTGGCTGCCCTGCGCTCATTGCCCCTTGACCATCATGAACGACGGCATTGCCAGACAATGTCGCCATCATCACCGCCGTTGTTATTCCCGCTGTCGGGCCGAGAAGAGATAATGAGCGATTCATGCCGGCGCATCAAGACGCAGGGGGAGGAGGAGGAGCAGAAGAAAAGAAAAGAAAAAAGACTCACAGGCGCGAATCTTGCGGGATATCTTTGGCTGGTGAGCGGCGGCATCCTGGGACGGGCTTTTGTCCGAGCCGCCCTCAAACCTTGCTCGCTTCATCGGCAGAGAGCGCGAGTCTCTTGGAAACTTTGAAATCGGGCGGAGACAGGTCGCAACGGGCAAGCGATGCTACGAGCAAAGCGATGAACCCTCTTGGTGGTTCGCGTGGGTGGTGTCGCGGGCAGAAACCCGCCTGGGCGTGGGGTTTTTGGGGGGTTCAGCGGGCGCGGGGGGCAGGGCGGACCACGGACAGCCTCACAGTGCAGAGCTTGCAGGATGTGTACAGTGCACCACTGTCTCCGTACAGTGCCGAGCAAGTCGCTGGGCAAGTCGCTGGGAGCAAACCCGTGGGCAACAGGGGGCGTGCTTATTGTCTTAGCGGCGGATCCGCTACACACTAAATTTACCAACGTACAGTAAGTACACTGGCAAGATACAGCCCCCGCTTCCATTTTTACAGAGGGGGCTATAGCACCAGAACGGGCCTACGTTAGTATTGCTCGGCGGCGCGGGCTTCCATCCGCTGCAATAAACCTATCCACAGCTGATGAGGGGAAGCTGGGGTCGGCAATTCGGCCGAAACGGATGGTATAATGACCTGATGATGCATAATAGCAAATAAAGAGTGGTGGATGCTGCTGCCGCGTTGGTCCCGTGCCGGCTCAGCCATTGTTTCTCTCCTAAGAGGTGATTGCTAATATACGGCTTTGGCGACGGTGGTATTTTTTTTTCGCTGTACTGACGATATAAAACGAAAAGAAAACCAAAAAGACGAAAATGGACACTGTCCAACAATTACTAACACGCATCCACGATGCTGTGGCTATTGAAGCCATCGGTCTAGCTGCCAAAGCCGGCCTCAATACCAGACAAGTCTACAATATCATCTCGGGCGCGGCTGGCAGCTCGGCATCGTTCAAGCATCTCGTTCCCCAGCTATTTGGAGACGACGAGCCAATCAGCAGCGAGTCCTCAGATATTGTAAGTCAATGCCGACGTATAGATTATCGTCACTCACCCACGTATCAAGAGCTCATAACTAATAGCCGGCTACAAAGTCACCTACACGTACAAATCAAAAGAAACACTTTCCTTCCCCCCTATCTTCTACTGCACAGCAAGTCTTGATTGCCTCATCGCAACTTTCTCCAAACACAAAGGCGCACCGGCTAGCACAGTTCTATCTGGGTGATGCCGACGCCGTCTTCATAGCCTCGCAGCTATGCACTGGAACTACAAAGCTTACTCCCGCCTCAAGTCCCTTTGAAGTCGCCAAAGTAGGCGTCATTGGCCTGGGAGCCATGGGAATGGGCATGGCAATGTCCCTACTTCGTGCTGGATATCCGGTCCAAGGTTACGATGTGATCCCTGCCGCAGCAAAGGCCTTTGCACAAGCACCAGGCCAAGCGTCCATCGGGTCCACCATTCAGGAAACAATCGCAGGTGCTAGTGTTGTGCTACTCATGGTCCAAAATGCAGCGCAGGCTGAAGATGTCTTGTTTGGATCCGGTGGTATTGGAGCAGCAAGCCTTGTCGATGGGGCTGTCGTCATTCTCAGCTCGACAGTTGCCCCTGCATTTACAAGAGAATTAAATGCAAAATTAGGCGCATTACACAGAAACATTGCTCTAGTCGATGCGCCTGTTAGCGGTGGAATTGCTAGAGCAGCCAACGGCACTTTGACGGTACGTTTACTCCCACCTCCACAGGTATACTTGTATCGCATATCTGACTGTGGCCTTCTAGATTATTTGCTCGGGAGATGAGCCTGCACTAAACCAGGTGACGCCTCTTCTGCTGGCCATGTCCGGCACGGAGGAAAACCTCTTCAAGATTGATGGCGGCATTGGCTCAGCCTCGTCCATCAAAACCGTCAACCAGCTTCTTGCGGGGGTGCATATTGCCGCCGCCGCGGAGGCGCTGTCGTTTGCTGCCAGCCTCGGCTTAAATACGCGCCGCACATTCCAAGACCTTCTCCAAGGCTCTGCGTGGAGCTGGATGTTGGAGAATCGCGGGCCGCAGATGCTCGACGCTGACTGGACCCCGCATTCTGCCCTAGCCATATTCGTGAAGGATCTGGGCATTGTTCTCGACGAAGCTCGCCGCCTGGGATACTACGCGCCCATTGCAGCCACGGCCCATACTCTCTATCTCCAAGGCGCCGCGCAGGGCTGGGAAAAGGAAGCAGACTCTGGTGTTGTACGGTTGTGGCAATTCGGAGCCGGGACTACTATTACATCCTCAGTAACAGCAATGGCGGCTAATACTGCATCTGCATCTCCTCGGGACTACGAAATACTATCGGCCGCGACAACATTAGCAACTCTCCCAGCTGTACATAGCGAAAACATGCTCGAGTCCATACAAGACGTCGTCAACAGTGGTTCTGTCCCAGTATTGGTTGTTTTGGATGATGATCCAACTGGAACGCAGACATGCCATGACATCGACGTCTTGACAGTATGGGATATCGCTACACTAGAAGATCAATTCAGGCGCGATTCTTCAGGCTTCTTTATTCTCACCAATTCTCGAGCGCTTCCTTCCGACAAGGCAAAGGACCTGATTATCACAATATGCAACAACCTCAAAGCCGCGTCTCAAAGTACGGACACAGCATTTGAAATCGTCCTCCGCGGTGATTCCACCCTTCGCGGTCATCTTCCAGAAGAACCTGAAGCTGCTGAAGCGGCTTTGGGCAAGTTTGACGGATGGGTTTTGGCCCCCTTCTTTGCTCAGGGAGGCCGACTTACAATCGACGATGTCCATTACGTCAAAGAAGGCGACGACCTGGTCCCAGTAAGCCAGACACCCTTCGCCCAGGATGCTACCTTTGGATACAAGAGCTCCAACCTGCGAGACTATATTACAGAAAAGTGCGGCAACAGATTCGATGCGTCCTCATTTCTTTCCATTTCCATAGAGGATATACGCACAGGTGGCGCAGCAGCAGTCACAGCCAAACTCCTAACACTACCAGCGCAGGCTAATACCGTCATTATTGTCAACGCTGTGGAAGAATCAGATATGCATGTGTTTGTCGCTGGTTTGCTTGATGCCGAGAAAAAGGGCCGTCGATATCTCTACCGCACAGGTGCTGCCTTTGTATCGTCTCGACTCGGAATCAGCAGCATACCGCCGCTGACTCTACAAGATCTTGATAAGCAGGGCGCAAATCTCGCCCCCAATCACGGCGGTCTTATTATTGCTGGGTCCCATGTGCCAAAGACAACGGCACAGTTGGAAGAGCTTCGCAAGAGCCGAGGCGACGAGCTGGATGTTATCGAGTTGGATGTTGCCGAGCTCCTTGAATCAGACGAAGCCGTTGCTGGTCAAATGAATGCTGTTGCTGCAACTGTATCTGCGAAACTAGAAGCAGGTACAGATGTTCTTGTTATGACGTCACGCGAATTGGTGAAAGGAGAATGTGCTGTTAGTTCGCTCGAGATAGGGTCTCGCGTAGCCAGCGCTCTGGTTCAGCTACTGGAAAGCGTCGAGGTGCGGCCCAGATATCTGATTGCCAAAGGAGGTATCACCTCGTCGGATGCAGCTAGCAAGGCCCTCAGAATGAGACGAGCGCGTGTTATTGGTCAAGCTGCACCTGGAGTGCCGCTTTGGCGATGTGACGAAATCACAAGTCGACACTGCGGTGTTGCATACGTCGTCTTTCCAGGTAATGTTGGAAGCAACACCACATTGGCAGAAGTGGTGACTTCCTGGGCTAGGAGTTAATTCATATATTGTTGGTAATGATTCGCATGTCAACGGAGGACAGCAAACTTGGAAATGGGTTTCCATGATGTGATATTAAAAACTATTTGACAGAAAAATGAAAATGAAAATACAATTGTCAACAGTAATATGTGGCCCAGCCATCCATGAATCCTCAACCAAAGCCGTACTATGCCCACCGGTCCGCGTGCATCCAATTCCATCCCCTCTTTGGTACAGGCTCATCAACTATTATTCAGCTAGAAGCGTAAGAATCTATTGAGTTACAGGCGCGGGCTGTTCGGGCGCCATGTCAAGCAACGGCTTAGTCACAGATGAAGGCTGTGCCTCGGGGATAGGTGATGGAAGAGGTTTAGGCTCGGGAGTAGGCTGCTCGACAGCAGGCTGGTCCAAGTTTTCGCCTTCCATCGTTTCCTCAGCAAGGAGCTCCTCGATAAAGGCCTCGTCTGGTTTGACAAGCTCGGCATTCTCGTCATCATGAACCTGAATATCCTTGTACACACGGCCATTGTGTACCTTGGGCAGCTCGGTTACATCGGTAGGAGGCGTAATATGTACTTCTTCAATCTCGACACTGAGACTGGGGATGCTGCTGATGTTGAGACTGGTACCGTTCGCCGTAATGATGGACACGTCGACACCCTGCTGGAAAAGCTTTTCCTTGTCGACACCTGCCTGCATGGAGAACATTCGCATGTTGGACTTCATGGCATCGTCAATGGAAAAGCCACCATTCAGCTCACCCTCAGAGGGATATTCCATCACAACCATCGTACCGGCGCCTTGGCCCTTCATGGTGACGACAATATCACAGGGCCTCTCTAATTCGCTCGCCTCGACGTGAATCTTGGCGTAATAGCTGGTCTTGGGACGTGCGCTTCTGCGACGGTTCTGTGGCGGGCCGTATAGACGGTTGATAATGGCCGTGGCCTCTTTCTTCATCTGCTCCGGAGACTTCTCCCAGTACTCGAGACCCTCGTAGGTGTAGCCAAAGTCCTCAATCGACTTGACACTATCGGGGGTATGCATAGTGCCGTCTTCTTTGCGGAACGGGTGCAACAGCGAATCCTTGGAGCCACGGCTTCCAGCACGGGCAGCAAACCGGCCTTTTTCTCGAAAGTCGTTCTTGACAGTGGCCTCTTCAGGCATCATATGCTGCCAATACGCCCACAAACGATCCATATTGGCATGATGCAACCAGCTGCAACGAGAACAAGTTAGCCAAAGATAAACAACTATTGTTGGTGGGGGTGTATTGTCGACTTACAAGAGCATGGACATGGCGGTCGTGTCGGCGCCAAAGAACTGACCGCCGCAAGCACCCTCCCTGTGCACTCGGTTGTGCACGCTTTCGATGTTGATACTGCCTCGAGTCGCAACCGTTCCGAAACTATCAAAGTCCTTGGCCCGCGTAAAGACGTCGTAGACCTGCTTGCCAAAGTTGGATCGCTTGATGGCGGTGTTGGCTGTCTCTGGAAATCTGTTGGGTGCTGGGCAGTACTCAATTCGGCCGTTGCTGGCGTTGAAACGCCCGTACTTTTGATCGACAACACTCTGAGGGAACACATAGGTGCTGAGAGGGTTTGGTACATCGGCTTCTTGCAGTTTTCCATCCTTGGAGATCTTGATCTTGTGCGTAGCAGGGAGCATGGCTTGGGGAACGGCAGAGTCACTTCCCCAATCCCAAAACGGCATGCGAAGTGAATCCGCCGCTTTCTGGTATGTCGCACGAACATCTTCAGGATAAGTGGCAGCAATTCGTTGCGCATGGGCATTCATGGTTTGCTAGTAACACATCATTTAGCAAGTGAATAGGCATAAGGTCACCATTGTCAAACTAACCTCAAATAGAACCATGTACGGGCGGTGCCAAGGGAGAAAGAGAATTTCCTGTAGAATTGCGTTAGCCTTCAGACCAGCTTATGCCATACAGTCAGCCAATGTATCTTACACCATGGGGACAGTAGTATTTGGGGTCTTGGCCTTCCACAGGCCCACCTGTGTTGCCCCATTCCATAATCGGTCTACCATGGATTGCTGTAGAGAGAATCGAGACAAATTTTTAGCCTTTTTCCCAAATCATAGAATACATCATGCTTCTACTAACCTCCGGTTCGGAAAAAAGAAAGAGGATCAGCCTCGTTGGCATCATACATAGCCTGGATAGACTGAATGTAGAGATCCCTAACCTCTGAGTCAGCGCTGATGCGACCAAGTCTGCCTTCGAGGTAAAGTTACCATTTTGGTCCAGCTTCGGTCTGGAGCTTGTTGATGTTCTCCCGCATGGGAACCCAGTCCTTATTGGGCTGGCCATCCAGCATCTCTGGCCAAGTACCGACGACATTCAGCTGCTGCGCTCCGACGGAGGCGAGGAGGAAAGAGAGCACGACTGCCTTGGGCAACATATTGTCACACTTTGCAGAATCCGGTTGTCTAGTGTTTGAGGAATGGGAAAAAGAGTGTGTTCAAACAGACCTTTGTCATGGCCAAGCAGGACATCGCGCGGTGCCAAATATCGCCCTTTTATCATTCTCATCGTCTCTCGAGTCCCAATCAGAGTACACCTTGCCTTTTGGACGGTTGGAGCGTTATCATGGACTTGTGGCATTGTATTTTGCGCCGCTTCATCGTATTTTACTGTCTCAGTAGTATCGCGACGATACTTTCTTGAGTCTGCAAAACTGCCGATTGCGACTTGTGGTAGTGTAGCGATCGCATCGGGCAGTAAATGTCAAGTGGAAGTGCCCCGGCCGATGCGACGGACAGTTCGTACAGGCTGGCCTCAACGGTGTTCCACATGGGGTTGAATTTTGCCGTGGTATTCTTCAGTTTACTATTTTAGCATTAATACTACGCCTAGTAGCGGTAGCAAAGCAAGCCTGGTCTTGATGCCTCGCGAGGTAGCATTGGCGCGGCGCGTGCCTCCAGTCCAACAACGGGTGAGACTTTACGATTGGTTAATCTGCGGGATTATTTCCATTCTGAAGTTCAAATCAACTTGACTGACAGCAGAAATTGAGATTTCTGCGGCCTTGATTCTCGCCATTTGACGGCCGGCTGCGAGGTTGGTAAATGTAACGCTGTTAAAATCCGTGCTTTTCAATGCAAAGACAACGATGCAGAGTCATAAGATTCGTAGAAGGTTAAATAATCGGCTTGAGAGGAATACGCCCCAAAAAAAACAACAACAACACCTTATCACCTACGCCAGTCGATATGTGAATCCCCCCATTCATTTTCCACGACCATTTGCGACGAGCCGTCGCCTCGCACGGCATCAAGATACTTTAAATCGTCGCCACCTTGTCGAGTAACCTGCGAGCCATAGCCCAGCCAAACACCTCCTTTCAAGCCATGCCATTTGATCTCACCGGCCCAAGCCCGGGGGTAGAGCAGATCCAACGCGCCTTTATACGAATTGTGGCTAGTTTGCAAGGTGAGTCGCTCCAAATTGCTAGCTCCGACGCGCTCAATCTCCCCTTCGTCAGAATCATGTGCTTGTTCAGTATTTTGTAAAGTAAAGCTATCTTTAGCAAACACTGGTTCACGAATATGGACCTTGGTAACCCCGACTCTATTGTCCGTCGTGATGCTTGCGACATGGCTCGTCGTGCCTGATTCACGAGTTAATACAGGTATTATGTCCAGATCAATACCGAGCTGTGCAGATGCAATCACCGATGTTGCCATCATAATTTTCGCGGCTACGCTGCCCAAAAAAGACTGCAATTGGCTCTCATAATTCCTCACTGGAAGGGCTTCTTTGTCAACCTCCGTTGTATTTCCCGAATGCGAAAATTCAGTAACGCGAACATTTCCAGCAACGGCGGCGGCTAATAGAGAAGCTGTATCGATTGACCCTTTTGCTGTCTGTTTTGGAGTGACTTGTAGGTCAATGTCACCTAACCCGGTCCGTACTTCGAGGCCATTATACAACGGATACCAGCCTTGTATCCGAGATCCATTCATCAGGTTGAGGTCGATATGCTTTGCATGTATTCTGTAAGGTTCAACTTTTCCAGTCTTCTCGTGATCTGAAAGGGTCGGCGTTATGATGCTGTCTGCAACGGTCGCAAGTTTAACGAGTTGAGCCGAAAACGAAACACCATTTCGCACAATCAGATTGAGACTTGAGGCCCCTATCTCCAGATTGTAAAATGCTGAATTTGGTGGCACATTTATAACAAGGCGAAGCAATGTGCATGGGTCTCCCTCCTGATCCTTCCAGTTTGCGATGATTCCCGGCGATGTTACTCGTACAGTTCTTTTCGAACCAACAAGATGCGTAGCGGTTTCGATAAGTAATCTGTCATCATTAACGATTGTCTCAATTCTGACACTGACAAGCCCTTTCGCTATATTCGGAGCTGATTGGATGATGATTTCGCCGCTTATTTTATTTTCTAGTTTTCTACCAGAGCCTAGATCGTCGTTGAGAGACAGAGTCTGTAGCACCTTCAACGACTTCTCAGGATCCATTTGAACAAAATGTGATGAATCTTGAGTATTTAGTCTTTTGTTGGAACAGCCAGGCATATTCTCCCATTTTAGGGGCGGTAATGTAGTGTCGGGTGGTCTAATGGGTGTGACGTCTGTGTCGCTCGGTTCCTAAGCTACCATTAGCAATGTCATGCGTATGGTGGGTGGAAAACTTACTCGAACTGTAGGAATAGATATAATGGCAAATAAAACCACCAGAATTATCATAAAAATAATGAACAGCATTGAGATCGCAATTTGGATCCACCTGCGAGAAAATCTTGATTTGTTGGCCAGTCCACGCTGGTCTTCGTTTATTGAACCCACGCCCGTCGAGCTTTCAGGTCTAACAGCTTCTTCATCATGCGCGAGTAGCGGACGTTGTTCTTCCAGAGAGACGCGAGTATGCCCGCCAGAAGCTAAAGTCGACGCCTCAACAGATATTCTGCGGTCCATGGTCCCGTAAGAGTGGCTTGTCGGAGAAGGGCTCAGGGCGTCTGCCGATTCCATGCGGGTGAGAATCGGCGATTCTGAAGGATAATATGCAGGTGGCGCTTCGTAATTATGCTGCAGGTTATTGGTTGACAATGGCGAGACCTGTGGCCGGCGATGTTGGCCAGCAGGGTGATGCTGGTATGTATCGCCACGGGTTGCAGGTGCAGAGGGCGATTCTAGTGGTGGTTCATTGATTTCTTCAGGACTCCAATTGGCTTGGCCACTCAGACTGGCTTGTTGTTCGTCTGGTCGCTCTTCGGATGAATTTGCGGCTGCGGCTTCTAGCTGGGCTTCTTCGCGTTTGCTGTTGCCCGCACTTGGCGTAGGATCTTCGACCATAACGTTTGGTACACGCGGCATGTCGTCCAGATTTCTGTGGCTATTCTCTACCGGTGAAGACTCCAACACCTCTTGCGAAGGTTCCGTTGCAGAACCATCTGCGGCGCCGAAATAGCCATCCGCTGGGATTAGAGCGTCGTCATCGATTTCGTCGCTCCCAAGGTCGCCGTCGTGGTCGTAAATATCGCTCTCAGACATCTTGAGGGATGCTCTTGAGCATTTGCGAGAAGACTCCGGTCCTTGGTTAACTATAAGAAATGCCAATGAAATAAATTCAGAAGGTCGGCTCGGAATAATAAAGAGGTATGTGAGGGGAAGTTGGTGGCGTGCACTACCCAGCCTTGCGGTAACTTCACGATGATATCGTAGAGGCTGCACTACATTATCTGGGTTTGCTCAACGTCTGTAACCAGGGACTCTTTTGTCGCTAGCAAATATACTATTGTCTGGGATATCAATCTCAACTTGCTATTTTCTTTAGTTTACAAAGAGATGGCAGTGCTATTTCTGTTGACTTGTTAGCTGACACGACCTGCCGGGTAGCTGGCCTGTCAAACATACGCGCACCGTCGCCCACCTGCCCAAGGCACGCTCCACGATTTGATGGGGCTCCACGTCAACGCTACCAAAACACCACCTCCACATCATCACCACACCTTCAGGCCAGGGATGCGTGCTTTGCGACGCGACGCAACACACAACATCCAGCCATTGCAGCTGCATGCGAACCATATATAATCAAACCAAAACATAACAGCCGCGTGTGGCTGTCACTACTGCGCGCACCAGCTGTTTACCACGTCAACCCCTTCGTCGCGACAATTCCTTTGACCCATGCCCTCCAGTGACGAGCTTGCGCTGGCTCCATCGCTGCCCTCTTTCGACGAGGTGTCTCCGAAGCAAACAACAAGGCAGCGGCCATCTACCATTACAACAAAGCCCACCATGGCTCCAGACATGGAGAGGGTGGTGGAATTCCTCGGGGACCCTTTCGAACCACGAGCAGACCCAGACGCCCAAACCACGGTAACTGACTTTATCGACTTTACCGAGTATCTATCAGCCGACATGACCCGATCGCTTACGCTGATTGGCGACCTCGATCAAAGATACCGCGACGCTTCTGCAAAAGTAAACGATTACGCCCTTGCCTGGGGACAGCGACCATCACACTCGACGACCGATCGAACCTCCGCGGCCGACATCCGAGCAGGCATATCGAAACAGCTCAAATACAGCGTGGATTCACGCGTCTTTGCTCATGCAGAAGCCCAACGCATGACCGACAACGTCCATAGACACTACAGCAAAGCCAAGATTCTGCTCGATAAGCTACAGACTATGATGGACAATTATCCAGCTGAAGCTGCAACCGCTGAGCCCAGATCACCGCAGCTCTCGCGTGCCAAGCCTGCTTCACGCCCAGGAGCCGATGGCGCGACAAAGCCGAAGCAGAAGCGCATACCGAAAATAACAGTGCCGGGAGAGGTGCTCGCACCTTACGAGATTGAATACGATTTCTTCTCGGACGATAGCGAGAGCAGCTCCGATTCCGACTCGGACGCCCGTCGAACACCTGCTCCTCGCATTAAACTTCTCACAAGTCACGTCAGGAAGCCGGTAAATCGGCCGCCTCGAGTAATGACATATACATCTGCAGCTATGGCTGCTGCGGTAGCTGCCAACGCTGCAGCTCTGCAGAACCCACCGCCCGAGAATGCAGTGATTGGCAGTGCTGACGCGCCCTGGTTACAGCTAACGTTGTACGAGCTAGCAAAGCTTAGAAAGCGCATGAAGAAGAATGCAACTTGGACCCCGAGCGAGACTATGATAGCTAGAGAACTGATGGCGCTCAATCGCGGACCAGAGGCATACCGGGAAGCGAAGAAGAAGGCAGAGGACGAGGGCAAAGTTTTTGATGCTCAGGTACCAACTCTCATTACAGATGCAGAATCTGGCCAACAGCATTTACCAGCTGGTGCTATTAGTGCAGACTGCTTGACGGGTGAGGGGCTCCCGATAAGCAATCGTGGTATGAAACTTAACGAGGCCAAGAAACTTAAGCGGGAGGCGATGAAGCTAGCAGAGGAGAGTGGAATTATGCCAGACATCAAGCTGACACCGAAATCCAACTCTCGTCCTCAAGGAAAACGTAAGAGGGATAATGACAGCGATGCATTCACTGTTGCAACACCGGCCGCGGAGACGCCTTCGGCTCGCCAACAGGCCAAGCGTACCAAGGTTGAGACTCCGGTGCCCCCTCCTCGCCATCCTGGATTTAACTACACAAGCCCAACCAATGGAGGAACCCGTGCGTCAGCTGCTTCAACCAGCGCAACGCCCGCTGCTCAGCAAACACCTGTGCCAATACCTGTGCTCTTCTCCAAGTCAGGCACCTCACCTTCGGGTGGCAACGGGGGTAAAACAGTGACTACCTCTATTCCTGTTAAACCTCCAGCAGAGACACCTGTGCCACTCCCAAAGACAGAAAGAACAATTACCCCAGTGTTTCCACCTGGTCGCGATAGCAATCCCGATCCATCCAAGCTGCAGGTTGTGCCGACGAGCTCTGCTGCAGCTGACGATGAATCTCGGTCACGACGTTCGCTATCTCGCGGCATTACTCCTGGCGCTGAGAGCAAGCGACCTGGCTCAAGGGGCAAAGCTGGCAGTCAAGAGCCGCCATCTTTGGCAAGCGATCGCCCGCGTCGCACCAGTGCTGCCCGAATCACACCAATCCCCGAGACAAAGACCTTGGTCAAGCGCCCGAAGCGAGCTGCACCAGGTGTCGTTAGCAGAACCAGCAGCGGCGGTAATAGCGCCGTGGGTAAACGCAAAGCGGCACCTAAGAAGAAGAAGAAGAGCCGTGCGGCCAAGGGAGAAAAGGATAGCACCCAAACGAGCGAGGATGATGAGATGGAGGAGATTGAAGTGGACGACGAAGGCAACGCGATTGACCCCAATGAGGAGAGATACTGCTTATGCAACGGCGTAAGCTTTGGTACTATGATCCAGTGTAACGTTGATGTAAGTTTGGACTAGTTTTCTCCAGATTTTAACCCAGCTTCTAACCATGGTCTTTCTTTCACAGACATGTAACAAGGAATGGTTCCATTTGGAATGCGTCAACTTGGACGCCATCCCAGCGCGCACTACGAAATGGTACTGCCCTGAATGCCGCGTGCTTCTCAACATTGGCGAGAAGGGTGAGGTTACTGCCCGCGGGGTAAAGAAGTAGGTTTGTATTCTAGGAGCAACACAAGACCAGCGATGGATTTCATGATTTGTCTTTTTCGTCTTTTTAGTCGGCAGGGGCGTTAAATGGTGATCGTTCCTTTTGGTACGATTGGTGGAGTTTGTTTCTGATACCAGATTTCTTAACATAATACACTGCTAGTGTGTCTATTTCTAGTTACTTCATATGAAACTAATAAAAAAATCCGAGTTAGACACTGCTCTAGATTCGCCGACCGATCTAGACTCACCACCTTATGCACCGGTTCTATCTAATTACCTAATGTTTGAATACTATTAGTGTTATGTGGTTAAGATATTCTACAATACTTATACTGATACCTTTAGCTTATAGTTGTTGCCGGAGTCTGCCACGGGACTCCTTTTATCGTCACCACCACGAACCAATGCGCGATGGTGATGATGCGGCATCACATTATTCTTACAACTCTTCCACTCCTAACTCTGGCAGCACTACCGCCCAGAAAACTCGCACCCATCCTACCAGTTACATACGAACCTATACCCAACCAATACATTGTCAAACTGAAACGATCGAGCAGTATCAGATCGCGCGACAACGTTATCTCTTTGTTACAAGATGAGTCTATTCAGGAATGGAGTCTTGCTATGAATGGCTTCGCGGCCATTATGTCTGGCGAAATCTTGGATACTATTCGCACACACACGGACATTGAGTACATTGAACCTGACGGTCATGCCTGTGCTACATACTTGATGAACCCGGATGGGAGTGGTCCCTTCTTGAGTAACAGTACCTCGCATACTGTTACTCAATCGGGAGCAACTTGGGGTATTTCCAGGGTGTCGTCAAAGAGGCCTGGCGCCAAGGACTACAAGTATCAAAGCTCGGCAGGCGGGGGGACCTGTGTCTATATTATTGATACTGGTATGGATTTGAAGCACGCCGAGTTCGAGGGTCGTGCTGTACTCGGTAAGAAAATCGCCCCTGGTAGAGATGGCGACAGGCTTGGCCATGGAACGCACACTGGCGGTACAGTTGGTGGTAAGCTATACGGCATTGCAAAGAAGGCCAAGTTGATTGATGTCAAGGCTATTCCTGATGATGGTGTCGGTCCATGGTCACATATAATTTCCGCCTTTGACTATGTCATCAGCGATAATAGAGAATGCCCCAAAGGGAAGATAATCAACGCATCTTTGGGGGCGGCGGGCGGAGTCAAGGCACCGATGATGCCGTAACAAAAGCTGTCAAGAGTGGTATCTTTGGCTGCTAGTTCTGCCAACGGCAACGAGGAGGCTTCGACAAGCAGCCCGTGCCGCGCGACCGATGTTTGCTGTGTTGGTGCAACAAACAACCAAGACACTCGTGGTAGTTTCTCCAACTACGGGTCAGCTGTAACTATACATGCTCCTGGCGTGGAGATTGTCTCCGCCAAGACGGGTGGTCGCTCTGTAAGTTCAGTATCGTGTTCTATGGAAACCGCACTAACTTTTTCGCATCTTCAAGATTGCACACAGTGGTACCTCTATGGCCTGTCCTCATGTTGCTGGCCTGGGTGCTTATTTCGCCGCCCTGGAGGGGGCTCAAAGGAGTTGAGCTTTGCAAAAGGATTGTTGGCTTAGCGCACAAGGACCTGGTCAAAGATACCAAAGGCTGTCCAAATTTGTTGGCATATAACGGTTTAGGCTAAAGCACATGGGCACGATATACTGTAGCCATACTCACGCCTGTTTAAAATTGGTGTCGTTTGCACGGCGACACTTGCTTTAAGGCGACACTGTAGACCACCTTGTCACTTCATATTAACAATGACAGAAGCTCGGTATCATCCTTAATAAGCTGATGTTTTAACTGATGGTATGCTTGATCTGATATACCCCTCGACGTTCCCCACGCACCGCTGACCCATGGCTGACTGATTTATTAAAGACAGCCACACGCACCCCCACCAGGTCAAACTGGTAACATATTGCGTTTGACTCGACTGTGACGGATGTCAATGAAGTGTTTGCTGGAGACTTTAGTAAATAATAACAAGCTAAGATTATCGCCATGTACAAAGACATTTCTACCCCTCGCTTGTTACTGCAGCCTATCCAAACGAATGAAGAGGGGTCCGTTGATCTCGCGAGATTTCACGCATTATGGAGCAACGACCAAGCAACAAAATGGAGGTCTGTCAGGATACCATTTTATGGTACCATATTTATCCTCGTTGAATCAAAACTTACAGTTTTATAGTCTTCGAGGGCCATGCAAAACAATAGCGGAAAGTAAGGCCTGGATGGCAGGAATTATTCCACTGCCGATGCCAACCAATAAAATACGAGTTCCATACTGGGTACTGTATTCGGAAAGAGACGGGAAGTTAATTCAGCCTTTGGAGGTCGACCAGAAGGAATGGAAAATGGCCGGTATTGTAACTCTACTTTGTACCAATTTCAAACTGGAAGGCGAGACGGATGATTGCGAACGCGGCGATAACGAGCCATATAAAGCGGTTGAACTAGGTTATCTCTTTATGCCGGAAGTATGGGGCAAGGGAGTCGCAACAGAAAGCGTCCAGGCAGTGGTTGACTATTACAAAGAGCTTATGCACAGGGACATGGCAGTTGGAATCCCCCGTGAAATACAGGCTACTGCCCACAAGAAAAACATTGGCAGCAGACGTGTGTTAGAGAAGACTGGTTTCAAAGAAGTTGGCCGGTTTGAAGGGCGAGCCAACTTGCCATTGGTGGAGGAGTCGCTTACACATACAGCGGTGCACTACCGTATGGTGTAGCGGTAAATTTACTAGAAGGGTTAGAATGCATAGAAAAATGAAGTACGGAGTAGTAGTGCTAAGCAATACTGAAATAAAATGGATTGGTGTCAATTTGAACTACCAGCGTGAGAGCAGTGAAGAGGGTACTGTAACAGTAAACTCATGCGAGACTTATGACTATAATAGTTGATTTTACAGAACGCGACCCATTCAAAAGATTACTTGTTAATCTTTAACTTTACCAGAAGAATATAGTTGTAATTGCCGATTCCGGGCCACATCGGGCATCGGAGGGTTAGTGAAGAGAGGAGCTCTTTTCGGCTGCGTCTTTGGAGAAGCCGATGCGTCACCACCCCACCTTACTGTTATAGTTCCTGGGTGAAGTCATTACAAGCATTGGCTTCATCACTCTTGTATCAAATCAAATAGGCGCGCAACCGAATATAGAAGTTTTTATATACTCCCATAGAGTAAAAATGAGTGGAGGATACTTTCCCGTTTACCCTCAACACGACAATCTCCCCGATCCGGAGATCCGGACGTTCATCACCAACTTTTACCAGACGTCGGATAAGAAGGAATCCGACGAGCTCTGGGTGAGCTTTTTCCATAGCGACGCAGATGTCACAATAGGCAACGATCACGGCAAATCAGAACAAGGTATGATTGCATGCGAGACGATCCAGCACGGTACGGGGAGTCATCATACTAATATTGAGGCGGCAGGGATCCGAGAGCTACGAGCGAGAATGTGGAACGTGGTGGCCGACCGCAAGCACATCGTATACAAGGTATTTCCTCATAGGTTTCAGGAATCGTCCGATGAGGGCTCCACAGAGCATGAGCTGATGCTGTTTGGTGATGTTCATGTGGTGACAAAGGACGAGCAGAAACTGACGCTACCATGGGCTGCGCATGCTGTGCTGAGAAAGGGATCGCAGCCGACTGACGAGTGGAAGTTTCAAAAGTACAGAGTATATCTGCAACGATGAAGAAGGGCTGGCTGGTACGCATAGTTTGAGGCTCCAGAATGTTCCCATGTAGCCGGCCACTACGGTAGTTTGGCGGGTTGGTTGGCTGGTCAGTGTCGCATAATGCTTCAGGGGAGAACAGCCATCCACGTTAGCCACACACAATGCACGCATTCTCATGTCAGCAACAAAACCCATCTGTCTTTTCTGTGTTTTTAGTCATGTCTCCCCCGTGTACCGCCACGGTCACCATCATCGTACTGCAGACCACTTTGCTTGTCTTGTAAACATACCAGCGTGGGCCCAGCGCGTGGCGAAATAAGGCTCACGGGAAGGGCAAAGGGCGTGGACGTTTGAACGCGCCAGCGCCCTGCTTCCCCACCTTTCAGAGGCTGCGTTAGCGGGGCCGGGGCAACTCTTCAGGGAGGCGTTACTCTGCTGTAGCGGGCTGGCTGAGGGGCACCTGACCCCGCCTACCCCCTTCACCTGATCGCGCTGTAGCCGTTTTGTCTTTAGCGGCCATCTGCAGGCCCAGTCGCCGGACGGTTGGGGGGCCAGGGTGACGACATCAGTGACTCGCCGCCGGTAACGAGTCCAGTAAGTCGGCTGTCCTGTCCCACTGCGCCGTCAACAATCGCCCTGATTGTTTTCGTTCGTCTCTCTTTCTTCTACTCCTCGACACTTTCCCACGACCAGTCTTGAAGAACAAGACTCTCCACAGCGCTATAGAATATTAGAAAAACGCAGGCCAACAAGGGCAATTTTCTTTCCTGTTTATTATATTTTTCTGCATCCCCTTGCCGGCGTGGATCACTCATTTCGTTGGCGCCGGGTCCATCCCCCGCCACAGCTCCGCCAGCCGCGTTCTCCAAATACCACAGCGCTTCGGCCGCATCTGCCTGGGCCTGTCTCCAACCAACACCCATTACACCAGACTTCCTCGATATATAGACGATCTTCATACGCATCGAACCGACAAAGCTGCCATTACCCGCTCCCACCTCCTTCGCTGGGCTACAGTCGCCTGGGCTACTGGCGCGTGAGCCTCAGACGACAGAGCTCGCTCTGCTGTAGCAGCTGCAGACCACAGCCCCTCCTCCTCTGCCCTTCCCCGCGCCTCAATGCCGAGTATGTCCAACTCCCCTCTAAACTACTGCCATCGCTGGCCGTGGTGTTAAAAACAATAGCCATCGGTAAACGGAGCTGTCTAACTGTTCTTTGCAGGTAAAAAGAAGCATGCTAAAGCGAACGGCGGGATTGCGGCGGCGGTGGCCAGCCAGGCCGCAAATGACAGGTAGGTGCTCCCTTCTCCCCGTCTTGCTTGACAAGAGTACTAATGTATCTTTTTATAGTAGTGTCGAACCAAGCACGAGCAGCGATGCATCCTCCAAAGGCCAAGTCGCCTCCAACCCCTCCTCGCCTGGCCTGAGCAGCCCCGAGTTTAAACCAACGCAGCAGCCGCCAGCCGGCATGTCGCCTTTGGTTGGACCCTTTTCTACGACGTCTATATCAGCAAGCCCACGATACGGCAACGGCTACGAATGGTCTAGAGGTGCCATGGCTGGCTCGCCCGGTAATCTGATCAGTCTTGCCGGAGAATCGCCCCCCACAAACCCTTCGTCGTATGAAGACGCCGGAGCTCGCTTGCACCAAGGATGGGGTATTCCGCACAGACAAATCATGACGCCTTCTCCAACATCCCTCTCCCCTCCGGCCGGAAGTCGGAGGCCCATTAGCTACCACATGGATGCAAACTACCTGAGCGAGACTCCTCCACAGTCCTCTGTCCCCTCGCAGAGACGCAGCTCCATGCATTCTCCTCTACACGCCGCTGAGCAGACACGGTCACCATTCTCGCAACCTGCCTACCCAGATCATAACACTGACGCGACATCTGCATCGCTAGCCGGTCTTAGAGCTGGTGATAATGGCCTCTACTTTGGCTTTGACAAGCTACCGGCATCGACAGACTCCGCCGAGGCCGACACTGTTGTAGTGGCAGGTTACCATGGCGGACTTCGAATCTATTCTGTTGGGAAACGAGGCCTTGACCCAGTCGGCAGTCTGAAAGGACTGCGAGGTGGCGTCTTAAATGCAAAGATTTTGCCGTGGACCTTGAAACAGGATCCAGAGGGCCTCTGTCCGCTAATTTGTGTTACCATTCATGGGCCTGTTTTGCCAGCCAGCCCAACTGCTGTGCCGGATGATACAGACTCTGTGAGGACTGACGCTCCTACAAACAATCCACTTCCAGTGGTTGATGCTTATCAGACCAGTGTTGAAATATACTCTCTCAAGACGAATCAACTGGTGGACGTCATTTTGCAGGCACCGCTGCAGCCCATCAGCACCCAGGTTTCCATTACGAGCCCGTTATTCCAACCTCCGCCCCCGGCCAGCTCATTTTCGATTCATTGTGGTGAAGGATTAATCGCCATTTGCTCTGGAGTCAGTGGCGAATGCTGGGTATACTCGCAGCTTGCTGAGAAGCAAAATGGAAACTACGTGGCTTGTCTAGGAAAGGTTTGGACCTGCTTACAGCGTACTCATAAACCAGATACGGCAGATGAGACCAACTCTACGCAGAGCAAGCTGCCATCTCGTCCCAGAGGGCAATTAGCAGCGTTTTCTGTTTCAGGACACTGGATTGCCTATGCGCCAGCTGCTCCGTCTTCGCAAATGTCCCTTCGTGCTCATCTGCCAGTGCCCATCCTAGGCAAAGGCCCTGGTATAACATCTGTCACGCCACCGCAAGCCCCTCAGCTCAACTCGTCTATCGAAACATCCATGGCCGATAGCATGATGAATAAAATTATGCGAGAGACGACCCAAGAGCTGCTGCAAGGTGCCAAATGGGTTGGAAAACAGGGACTTCAAGCCTGGAACTCATACTGGAACAAGCCAGCTGCTGGCCAGCAGCATCCATCCGTAGCACAGTCACCTCCAAAGCAATGGAATGGAAATCAAGGTGCCGTGTCGGGGGCATCCAACTTCCCACCTACACATGGCGCTTCAACATCGCCAGCCATCAAAGAGCCTGGTCTTATCTCGATACTCGACGCACATTCACTACCACTCTCGTCATCCCTCCATCCACTCATAACCTTTCCCTCACCAGGCGGCTGCAGCTTCCTTTCTCTTTCGCCCACTTCATTTAACCTCTTTACTGCCAACAGCAAAGGAGACGTGCAAATCGTGTGGGATTTGCTTCGTCTGCGAAGCACACATCTCTCACCACTACAAACAGCCACATCCACATTGTCAGCGTCGGGTCCACTAGTCCGTCAGG
This sequence comes from [Torrubiella] hemipterigena, assembly GCA_000825705.1. NCBI lineage: Eukaryota > Fungi > Ascomycota > Sordariomycetes > Hypocreales > Clavicipitaceae > [Torrubiella] hemipterigena. The sequence goes on from CDHN01000003.1 coordinate 4,572,008, forward strand.
TAGCCCAATTTTCTCGCATGACGGTTGCGCGCATTATTGACGTATGCTGGAAGGAACCTACTGGGGATCGGCTGGCTGTTGTTACAGAGCGAGGGACTGTTCACATGCTTGATATGCCATTTGGAGCATCTCTGTGGCCTCCCCCAAGACGTAGGAGAATTCGAGCCAAGAATGATGAAGGCAAGACGGATACACCTTCATCCGCCGTGTCTATAGCGACAGGTGCCATTGGGGCAGCCTACCAAGCCGCAAAGCCGTTTGTGAATCGATCGAGGAGAAGCAGCGGTAATGGGTCAGCAGCACCGGCAGCACCAGTCGCCACGTTGAAAGAGTCGGCAGCCCATGGCGGCAGAGTCATTGCGGCAAGCATCACGAGCTCGATTGGCAAAACCAGCACCGCCATAAACCAGCTGCGACATACCAGAGAAAACCGAGTCGCTCTACCGAGCAGCGCCTCTCTTCCCTCTCCTTGCTGTGTTGCCTGGTCAGCGACAAACCGATCCTCCCTCTACACTGTCGGAGGCGGGACTGTCCGCAAGTTTCCGGAACGAGGAACAGCAGCACGATCAACAGGGTCATCCGCACGGAATCGACCAGCAAGATCAGCTCGACCTATAGACTTCAAGGTCCCGTTGCTTCCCGATGCAACAGTGGCACCTTTGATACGCAAAGTTCTAGATGGGATGCCAGCCGAGGATTACTTGGACCTATCGGAGCCAGAGACGGATGTGGCTAACACTGTGACGCTAAAGGGCAAACGTGTGGCCGCTATGCCCGAAGCAGGCTCGGCAGCTGCCATTACGCACGTGGAAATCGAAACGAGCACTCCCTACCAACCGTTCCATACAGATCGACGAGTCGGGCTCTGCGAATATGTCACAACAACAGCAACGTCGGACAACATCGACAAGAGCAACGCAGACAAGCTAAAGAGCACAAAGAAGAATAAGGGTGTCGATACGGCACAGGCCACGAGAGGCCCTAGTTCTTCGGCGTGGGCATTTGGAGGCAGCCTGCCCTGCACCAAGATCAATGTTGGCATGGCCCCAGCGGCGGCGGAAGACGAGACGGATGGGGTGGTGACAGACGATGGCCCACTCATGTCATCGACAACGCAGCACATTACGCCATATGGGGAAGCCGAGCAGATTGTGGTGACTACGAGACGGCGACGTGGCGCGAGGCAGGGCGAGGACGGGCTTGAGGATGGCTTCTTTGAGGACGACTGCGAGGTTCTTGATTTTGCAGATCAGCGCGTGTGAGTTGGGAAATGGATGGGTATGACTGAGCATGTGCTGTGTCGCGTGTGGCTCGGCTCTACATAGTTGTGTTTCTCGTTTTGGTTTAAAGAGCCTTCTCCTTTGATGCGTACTCGTTTGTAGCAGTGCCAGGCAACTGTTTTATTGGTCATGTTCATCATTCCAATGGAATCTCTACTATAGTGCAGACATCCATAGTATCATCCAGGTGTTTAACCATCCATCACATGTCATGTTTCAAACCCGTTATTTTTTTTTCAGTCCGTGGTCGTGTGCAAATCAGAGCCTCGAGAAGATACGGCAACCGCCAATGCGACCAGATTACGGGGACTTTTAGGGGGGATCCGCGAGTCGCACAGCAGCAAGCCACCACGTGTTGGGGCACAACAACAGCGCTTCCTTCACATGCTGTTGCTGGCGGTGGTGGTGGTGCTGCTGCAACCTGTCGCCTGCAGCCTGCCCTATCCGACACCGCTAGTCATGTACCAAGCATATGCAGTTTGCAGCATGAAGCTACTTAACAGGGCAAATGCAGAACAGCGTCCAACAAGACCCTGAAGATTGCCAAGTAACCAAACAACAGCTCATCTCTTTGCGGCGCGCGCACATGAAGAGGGAAAAAAAAAAAAGGGTGAGACGCCCCTGGCCCAGCGTTTTAGCGCCTGTTGAGAGTCGTCGCCCCCGTAAGTCCCCGTACGCCCCCCAATAGAGCCCCGACAAAAAGTGTAGATAGCGATGATCCTGTTGGTCTACAGGGCGATAAACACTGGGGCCGTGTGCTGTGCCTGGCCTGGACCCGGCCCCACCCGCCCAGCGTTTTGAAAGGATAGGGGACCAAAGCTAAAGGGGAAGAGGGAAATGGGCAGATCCAGAAATAAACTAAGAAAAAAAAAAGGGACATGAGAGCTTTCTCTACTTCTTCTTCTCTTCCTTCCATTGTCTTGATACTTTGCGCCTTTGCATTGCATCTACACAGCGGCAATGGCTACCACTACTACCACCACTACGCAGACTACGGTCAAGAGCCGCAAGACGGTACGTACTTTTTTGATTGCAGTTGTGCCACCACACCTACTCGCCTAAACAGCCGCCCTGCCAGGCACCACCACCGCCAGAAGGGGAAAGAAGACAGAAAAAAAAACTTTCAGGGTCCAAGCCAAATGGTGCGATGGCGGCTATGAGTGGCAGCAGCTAGCAGCAGCGGCAAAGCAAACGCATCGAGAACAAGAAAAATTAGAATAAAAAATACTGACATGTCCGCCTTGTTCACAGGTTGCTACCGGCAAGACCAAGCAGGTCGAGTTCCCCGACATCCAGACGATTCGCGATGCCATCCCCAAGGACTGCTTCGTCCCCTCGACCGCCCGCTCCCTCAGCTACGTCGCCCGCGACCTGATTCTCGCTTCGGCGCTTGTCTACCTCGCCGTCACCTTCATCCCGACCATTGAGAACCCCATTGCTCGCTACTCGGCCTGGATGGTCTACGGCTGGGCCCAGGGTCTTGTCTGCACCGGCATCTGGATCTTGGCCCATGAGGCTGGCCACGGCTCCTTTTCCGTCCACCCTCGCCTCAACGACTTTGTTGGCTGGGCTCTGCACTCTAGCCTGGGTGTCCCTTACTTTTCCTGGAAGTTCTCTGTACGTTGCTCTGCCTCTCCCCTCGCGTCTAGCTCGGGGCGTTTGTGTGCGTGTCTCTTGAGAGAGAGCGGCACCAAAAGCCCGCAACAAGAAGAAAAAAAAGAAGAAAAAGACTAACTCATTTTGTTCGCGTGTCTATAGCACCACCGTCACCACCGCTTCACTAGCCACATGGAAAAGGACATGGTCTTTGTCCCTGCCACCAAGCAGGACCGCAAGGCCGGCATCCACACCCTCTTCCTCGACCCCGAGATTGTCGAGGACGCCCCCATCGTCAACCTCATCCAGCTCATTGCCCACCAGCTCGCCGGCTGGCAAATGTACATGATGTTCAACATCTCCTCTGGCAAGGACAGCAAGCAGCGCACCGAAAAGAGCTGGCTCCGACAGTCGCACTTTGAGCCCACCAGCGCCGTCTTCCGCCCCAGCGAAGCTCTCTACATTGCCCTTGCGGATCTCGGTCTCTTCCTCGTCGGTTGCGGTCTCTACTATGCCTCTACCCTTGTTGGCTGGGCCATGGTTGGCTGGCTCTACTTCGTCCCCTACATGTGGTGGAACCACTGGTTGAGTAAGTTATTATTTCTCTCTTTTGAACTTAAGACAAGGAGCTAACCCATTTTCATAGTCGCCATGTATGTATTTCTCAAGTTTCCTCGGCCAATCGACAAAATATTCTGGCCAATGCATTTCGTGGCATCTTGCTAACCCAGATGCAGCACCTACCTTCACCACACTCACCCCGACGTTCACCACTACGACGCCGAGAACTGGACCTACGTCAAGGGTGCTCTCGCTACCATTGACCGTGACTTTGGCTTCATTGACAAGCACATCTTCCAGTGCGTACACCCTCCCACCGGACCATCTGGTCCCGTCAGCCCATGAGGGATCAAAGGCAACGAATGAAAACAACTAACATTTGTATAGCGGCATCATTGGATTCCACGTTATTCACCACCTTTTCCCGTAAGTCGATTTTGTGATGTAGCGTTGACATGATCGACCAAAGCTGACCATCCGTACAGTCGCATTCCCTTCTACAAGGCTGAGGAAGCCACCGAGGCCATCCTGCCCGTCATCGGCGACCTCTACCACCGCGAGCCCTCTTCGTTCCTCGGATCCCTCTGGAACACCTTCAGCAAGTGCAAGTATGTTGAGAGCGACCCTGACCACCATGGTGCCATGCGCTGGGCCAAGAAATAAATGGCGCTCCAACTGTATTGTGCACCGTTGTCACCCCCGAACCTCCACGATAAATCATACACAAAACCGAGCCGCAACTGCGGCGGCCTGAGTGCCACTTAGACCCGGAAACTCTAAAAGTTATAGATGAATGGATTTAATTAAAACACCGCCATGGCATGGGATTATCGGATTATAGACACTGTCGAGCACCACATAGAAAGAAAAGGAGCGGTTTAGACACGCCCTTTTACGGTACTAGAACAAATAGACTGTCCTTTTTTTGTTGCATGACCTCGACTTTTCGAACCTGAGCTCCGATCTCTCTCTGCTGGCTATTCAATACACGCCAATTTCGGCACCAGTGGTGCCAACAGTTGTTGCCGTGCAATTACGTACGTGAACTAGTCTCTTGGCGCAGCATACTACAACAAGCAACCTAGTCAACCAAACAGGCAGGTGAACACCTTGCTAGCTACCATCATGAGCCTCATATTGAATGATGGTTTAGCTCGGCGCGCGTCGAGCCCTATCTTTGCGTCGACTGTAACGTAATTTGGCGGGGTCGCGCGACTCAGCTGAAGCTTTATCCACGCGAACAAATTACCCAAATACTGCTAACGCAGTCTAATGAACTCTACAGCTCCCTCTCTGAGCAACCCCACAACTGCCGTTTCATCACGCGCCGATGTTTAATGCAGTTTGGATCTCGCTGGCCTGCCAAACCTTGACACATCGTGGGGCGGAGCACAGTTCGTGGCCGCTGGTGATGTCTCCAGTCATTACGTTATCATAACAGGATCGATATGTACGCAGTGTTGCATTTCCCCAGACTTTTCCAAGCAAGAATTTGCCATGCGGCACATGGAAGCAGTTCGGCCGTTCGTCCTGATCTTCTGTTGTGCTTCCAGGAGCATTCTACGACTCTTTGTTGCTGGGTTTTTAACTGGCTACGTTTCATTGTTAAATTAAAGATGTGGCATACAGACTGATAACGGCATTTTTTCCCAAATCAAAAACCCCTTAATAATCGGCACTGAGACTCATTGATAGACGGGTTTCTCAGCCTAGTCTGGCGCCACAATTGCCGGCCTTCCTCGATTGGATTTTCGATAAGCACTAAGCTACACCACCCTGGCGCATTCTCTCGACGTCTAGGATGCTGCCGAGGTGGCCCTTCGGCTAGTCATGCTTCCCCAGTCCTGCAGTTCATTCAACGCTAGCGCACGGCAATATCCAATAGATGCCCTTGTTTGACGTTGCTGTTAAGTAAACGAATCCATTGTTTCCAGGACATGCATCTGCTTAGCGCACGGTTCTTGAACTCAACACTGGTGGTGGCGGCACCTGAAAATCGCCATGATACGGACTTGGAGTGCGAAGCTATCAGGGGAACTTGCGGGGTGTTGTTCCATTCGCTTGGAGCCAAACCCTAGGTTTACAATCTAGCTGAATTCTCCTGGAGTCCGTGTATAAAACCAACACTACATCCGCCATGATCCCACTCTGAAGCTTGGAATCCATACTCAAACAAAGAAGAATCATCAACACATCTATAACCATGCGCTTCTCCGTCGTCCTTGCTCTTCTCCCCCTTGCCACGGCTATTCCTACTGCCAAGAGAGCCACTCCCGCTCCTCTCCTCACTCGGGATGTCCAGCAGGCACACATGGCCGACAAGTACATTGTCAAGTTCAAGGAAGGCAGCCCCATGTCTATTGTCCAAGATGCTTTGAAGCATGTCACTGGAGATGCTACCCACCAATTCGAGCACATCTTCCAGGGCTTTGCCGCCAAGCTGGACAAGCAGACGGTTGACCTTCTCCGCTACCTGCCTGATGTAAGTTGGTACAAATTCTCGTCAAGCCCCTAGCCACCGTTCCCGTTCCCAACTGACAGGACACAGGTTGACTACATTGAACAAGATGGTACCGGTTCCAGCACTGGATACGTTACACAGACTGGATCTACTTGGGGTCTTGGCCGCATTTCCCATCGCCAGAAGGGTTCAACATCCTACGTCTACGACTCCTCCGCCGGAAAGGGTGTCTGCGCCTATGTGACTGACAGCGGTGTTGACGAGAGACATCCGGTATGAGCCACCCAATCATCTCCCATATTTACTCTTTTATTAACCAGAGTAACAGGAGTTTGAGGGTCGCGCCCACCAAATCAAGAGCTTTATCCAGGGCTCCAACATCGATGACCTCGGCCATGGAACCCACTGCGCCGGTACTATTGGATCTAAGAGCTACGGTGTAGCCAAGCAAATTGAAATCTACGGAGTCAAGGTCCTCAGCGCACAAGACAGCTTCCAGTATTCTGACCTGATTGCGGCCTACGACTTCATTGCCCAGGACAGCCCTAAACGCAACTGCCCCAATGGTGTCGTCGTCAGCGGCAGTCTTGGTGGCTCCAAGAGCCAATCTCTCAACGACGCCGCCAACAAGATGGTCGACCGCGGCTACTTTATGGCCGTCGCGTCCGGCAACAACAATGACAACGCATCCTACTACTCGCCCGCCTCGGCTTCCAAGGTTTGCACTGTTGGTGGCAGCGACTCGAGCGACAGACGCTACACACAGTCCAACTATGGCCCCGACGTCAACATTATCGGCCCTGCCGTCAGCGTCCTCTCGACACTTCCCAACAACGACTCGGCCTACTACACTGGCACATCCATGGCGACTCCTCACATTGCTGGTCTGGCAGCATACCTTGCTTCTCGTGACGGCGTCAAGGTCACGCCATCCTTCTGCGGAAAGATTCAAGACATGGCTACCAAGAACGCCATTGTCGATCAGTCGTACAACACTGTCAACCTGCTTGCCTTCAACGGCAACCCATCTGGTTGATGATCTTGGACTGAACCAACGTCAGCGCTGAATCCCACGACAAAATTTATATATGGTATATATGCAGTATTTATAAATTCGTTTTCTTGTAACTTGTAGTCGCATAATGTCTTGGAAGAAAATCAGACTGGGCTGCAAATAGTACAGCATTTCTCGCTACTGGCGCAGATGCGCTAACTGGGCACAACGGTGAAAGAGCGGGGCTTACCCATGGTACTGAGAGCACATGCATGTAACATTTACGCCATATTTGCCCAGACGATCATTTTGAGCACATCAGCCCACCTAATATCCTAGAAGATGGCGTTTGGGTTGAGCTGGCTTCTTGGGAGTGGTACCGTAGCATTCTGTAGGGTACCACTGGGAATACTGTCAAAGGCGCCTATCGTTCCACCAAGATGAAACGTCGCTGTCAAATCGGGCAGAGGGTCGAAGTGGCGGGGGACGTTTGACAGGCTACTTCAGCCTCTCTTAAAAGAAAGGCAAATTATAACTTGTGGGCGAAGAAATTTGAGAGCCTCCCTCAAATGCTTACCCATTGGTGGTGTGAGTGTGTCTATGGCGGAGGATGTGAATCTTACACAGGCCTGAGACATGCCGCTGGAGAGCCGTTGAGGGCTCTATTTTTGGGCCATTTATACCAATCGTGAGACCAAGGACGGATATTTATAGATGCTGCTGGTAAATGAAACTCAGGCAAAAGCTTCATAAAATGTGGTCGAGGCCGGCCTGATCACAGTCTATACAACGAGTTGTTTATCCGTTTCTGACTACATACACAATGGCGGAGTTATTTTCACGAGCAAACTATGCTGGCGCCACTGATGAAGAAATTAAGGCATACCAGATGACACAAGCGGCAGCACAGGAAGCATCCGCATCCGTATCTGCATTCGGTGCCGAATCAGAGGCCGTATTGATCGAAGAGGCACAAGAGAATACGGCCAATGAGGCTGAAACGGAGACCGAGGAGATTGCTTGGACCAGGGCCAACTACTCTGGCTCCCCGGGCGATCTCGCCGAGCGAAATGCACAGATGCTTGCGGGTCGCAAGGCTATGAACATGGCTGCAGTATCAGAGAATGCACAAGCTACGACAACGGCGAATACTACTACTGCTGCCACTACCCCTCTGGCTGCTTGGGGCCAGAGGCGTCCAACCCTCAGCTGCGACACTAGCCTCGTTCCCAACGATGACGATGAAGAGGCTACTCCCGAAGAGGAGAACCCGCCTCCCTATGAGAACTATGAACCTCTACCGTCTGGCCCAGAGGAGGGAAGCGAGTCACAACAACGAGGTCAAGAAGAACCACAGAAGCAGCAGAGCAGAGATACGAGCAAGATTAGCGTTTCTATTTGGAACATGGCCAAGGCACTTTGCCCCTCGCAACTTGAGCTTCTTTTTGCCTTTGTTGCTCGACTCATGACGTCGTTACTTGGCAAGAGACGGGCGACAGTACCCGCTTGAGCTCTTGGTCTTATACATAGTAGTACAGTTTGTAATCGAATCAAGGTTGAATTATGGACTCTTCTGGATTTGCTTTTTAATCTTTTTTTTCACAACTGGCCTGGATGGGCTTGACCGTGGTGAATGCCGATCACGCTCCTAAATAAGCGTCGGAAGAACTAAGAACCCAAGCTACCGGGTTAGTTTAATTTGCCCTACGTAAAACATGGGCGGATAAATGGGCAACACATCTGTTGCTGACGGACAATCGAATGGAAAATACGGGGCCAAGATAAAAACCAGGCTCTGAACAACTCAACAAGCCACACAATATACTGTAGATCATCAGCAGGCTGTGCGCAGCGCCACCCACCACCTCCTTATTGTTTAAGTTAGCGGCGCTATGCTGCAAGCTCTCTCACAGTCCAAGTTTGCAGGGCTTCCAGGCTATCTGTCCTCTGTCGCCTATTGTTACGTCCAGCGGAGCGTTGAAAGTTGTTAAACGTCCGAGGTGGACCTATTCTAAGTTGCAATCGTTTTTCTCTTTCTGTCTTCCTTTGCAGGATCATCGTCGCCAATCGTCGCCTCTCTATACTCCTGGCAATGGGCCGGAAATCATCGGACGCTGGCGCAAGGGGCTAGCGCATCATCACCACCACCACCCACCTCTTTGTTCATATTAGTGTGCCTAGACTAGCCCGACGCTAACTACAAAGAGCTTCTTGCCCGAAAAAAGAACTAAAAAAACACTTCAATGAAAGGGCCCTTGTGGCGCGTAGCGAGGCTCCCCACTAGCAACAATGGTCCCTGGCCAATGTAGACCGCCACGCAAAAAGGAAAAACCACAGGCAGCGCATGCAAATGCAATGCAAGCTGGCGCTGGCGCGGTCGGAACTATTCTAGATCTGGCCGCCGCCAGCAACCTTAGCCACATCTGAGGCGATGCCAGCCTGAAACCCGCATCCACTGCGACGTCGCGCGACGCCTACTCGGAAGATGGAGCCGATGGAGCGATTCACCACCCACCAGCCTAGTATTGTGTCTGCCAAAATAGTAATCATGGCATTGGCTCTGACAAGCCGCCAATCTTCGGTGCCGGGCGGTAATTGCCGCCGTGTCGTCACGACGTGAACGTGCTGTCGGCCAACCAAGCCCAGCCCTGTTCAAATAATGCTGGCGTGCCGCCACTCTCCCGCGATTGGCGACGCCTCGATTTTCCTTTTTTGTTTCAGATTTCCACGTCTTTTGTGCCACATTGTAATCGCCTGAGACACAGTCCCTCATCATGCGTACCGGCATTGCCCTCTCCCTTGCGGCAAGCAGCCTCATCGCTCTGGTTGCCGCCCAAGACAAGTACGAAATCACCGGTGTTCCTCACACCGACGATGGTCCTGTCGGCGTTCGTCGCGACATTGAAGACCTCCAGGCCGAGGCTGGTCCCCAGTGGTGAGTTTTGTCCCATCTTGCCGTTTCGCAAACAATGCGCGGCACAATTGGTTCAAGTAACGTCAGCAACACAAGTACTGACAATCATGATCCGGCAGGGACCTATACATCCGTGCCTTGACTGCTCTCAAGTCTCGCGACTACGATGACCAGCTCTCCTTCTTCCAAATTGCCGGCGTCCACGGTCTTCCCTTTATCGAATGGGGCCATGCTGGTGGACAGCGCGGAAACGGCTGGTTGGGATACTGCCCCCACGGTGTATGTTTCTTCTTGCACCCATTTGGCTATGATTTGATGATCTAACTGTCTTTGCAGGAAGGCCTTTTCCTTCCCTGGCACCGTCCTTACGTTCTTCTCTACGAGGTATGTTCCATTCTTATGTGGCTCCATCCCAACGCATTAACCAACCTACTTACACCGCACAGCAAGAATTGGTTGCCGCAGCCAAGGAGATTGCCCTCGAGTACCCCGAGTCGGTCCGTGACAAGTATGTCCAGGCTGCCAATGACCTCCGCTCTCCCTACTGGGACTGGGCCAAGACATCTGCTGTCCCTCCTTCGACTGTTCCCACTCAGATCACCATCAACATGCCTTCTGACAATGGCACCACCGCCACCAGCGTCGACAACCCCCTCCGTGGCTTCGATTACCCTGCTGAAGCCCGCCAGGGTAAGCTCGGTCGTTTCCCCTCATCTCAGAGAACCACGCGCTGCAGCAGTAATGGACGGTCCTACCCCAACAGCGCCAACGCCAACCTGCGCTCTCGCAACCTGAAGAGCAACTTGGTATGTGTTATCAGCACTTGACCGCGCAGAAGCAGACAGAACCAGCTTGCTAACTGATATGTAGTACGCTGTTTACACTTACGCAACCACGTTTTCTCAGTTCTCCAGAAACGCCAACCGCGGTCTTGGTCTCGAGCAGATCCACGACTGGATCCATCTTGATGCTCCCTGTGGCGAGTCCTTCTTTGACATTGGCACTTCTGGATTCGACCCCTTGTTGTAAGTCTTTGTAGTCTTCCACTATACGCTCTAGAAAATAACCGGAACTAACTATTTATCTAATAGCATGCTGCACCACACCAATGTTGACCGTCTCTGGGCTTACTTCCAGTACATGAAGCCCGCCGCTGCCAACTTGGACACCCGATACTACGGTCAGTCCCGTTGGGATACACCCCAGGGCACCATCATCACCTCTGCTAGCCCTCTCAGCCCCTTTTTTGACGGCGACGACAAGTTCCATACTTCCGACTCTGTCGTTTCTATCAACGGCTTTGGCTACACCTACGACGGCCTCAACTACTGGAACATGACTGCCGACGACCTCAAGACTGCTGCTACTTCCAAGATTAACGCTCTCTATGGAAACGGCAACAACGGTAACAACAACAACAACAACAACCCTCCTGCGACGAACCCCTGGTCTGGCTTCCCCGGCTTCCCCAACGGATTCCCTAACCGCAAGCGCGGGAACAACAACAACTTCCAGGGCAAGGGCACCAACACTCAGTATTTTGCCAGCATCCAGCTCGAACGTGCTGAGGTCGAGAGACCTGCCTCTGTTGATGTGTACATTGCTGGCCAAAGGGCCGGTGGTCTCGTTCTCATGTCGCACCCTGCTTCTGGTGAGCTCAAGGGTGGATTCACTGTTGAGAGTCCTGTTGCCACTGCATTCTCTATGCTTGGAAACAATGACAGATCACTCAGCCTTCTCGAGAAGTTTGTGACTGTCAAGATCACCAAGGTATGTTTCCTTCCCTTCTTTCCAATGCGCTACTTGAACAAAATGCTAACGTCAACTCCTTACAGCCCGATGGAACCGTTATTCCTCTCCAGACCGTCCCCAGCCTCAAGATTGCCCTCGAAAAGGTGGACGTTGAGATGCCCAAGTCTGCTTCGGAGCTGCCCAAGGCTAGCAACACCGAGTCGATTGCCATTGCTGCCAAGTCGGCCTAAAGTATACGCTCGAGATGACCCGTTGTTTATGTATTTACGTCTGTTAAGAGATAATGAATGGGATTAGGCCCCTTAATGTTTATAGTGGAAAATTCGCAAATAATATACATCCCGTATTATATTACAAAGCTTTGCGAAGCATTTTGGTGGCCCAAGGTACCAGCTATGTATGAAAACGTATCGTTGGCTAGTCGCAGCGCTGTGCGTACTATCCGTGTTTTGTTCAGCATTGCCGCCGCTCATAGCGTTGCGACGTATATGACAAGATGGGGTATTGTATTCAGGGGGTTTGCCTTGGGCCAAGAGGCGTCCACTCATCCAACCTATCTTACACCAACCTAGCGCGCTCAGAGACCACCTGATGTGTTGGTTTGATGTTCGCTGCGGACGTCCACATTCGCTATCAAAAGGTTAGCTGCTATAGACGATAGAGAAAAGGTCATGTGTAGAATCGAACATACTCGGCGCACCCTGGGCGAGGGGGGCGAGGACCATCACGAACAAGACAAACAAGTTGGACATCTTGATCTGCGATGGAGGAGAGTGTGTCTTCGGAGAACGGGTTGTAACGGTTTGTCTCTAGTCTGCGGGGAGGGGGCTCATGTAGAGTCAAATACACGCGACAGGGCACGCACCCCTTATTGTACTGCAACGCAACGCTGGGGAAAGTCTTGGGACGCTAACAACCGGTCCACCTTGCAAAAGCGTGGTCAGCCCATATCTTACATGTACCATGTACTGTCCATGTGGCGAGCGCCTCAGATTGTAGTGGGCCAAGAAATTGTTTATGCTGGAGAACCAACACACAGCACAGACCAAGCGTCGGACCAACCAACAGACTGAACCAGCTATTAATTACGATGGGGTGTCGGCACTTGTTTTGATGGGAAGCCCCCTCCTTTATCAATGTAGCCTCGATGGGAAGCCTCACTATATTTTAGTGGGAAAATACTGTATGCAGACATAGCGCCAGTTGCTTTCTCCGCGACTCAGCTCGGCTGAAGCTGGAGTAAGATTATCCCATCTTTAGTCTCCGCCCCCGACTCTGCATATGGGGCTGAGCCACGCAAACGCCGCTGTACGTAATTACACGAACCCCCTGTATGCCCCCGTTCCCAGAAAGGTCCAGGACGCGGGGGAACTTTTGGGATGATCTGAAACTCGGTGCAATTACCCAAACCCCAGCTTCAGCGTTGTCAACCGTGGCGCTGGCGCTATTGCTCGCCATCGCTGACCCCCGCCCGCGGCGCCGCTCTTTAATCAAAACGCTCGCCGCCACCCCTTCGATTTGGCTGACGCCTCCGCCGCCGACGATTTCCATTGTCTTGTCTTTCAGTTCGCAAGGAATACGAATCGAATGGGCACGATGAATCTGTTCTCCAGGTTCGCGTCCACCGCGATGGAGGACAGCGTCTTTGGCCCGTCCTATAATGGCCAATTTGACTTTACGCTCCTCTTTGAAAATGTCTTCATGACCATCGTGCCCTCATGCCTCGTGGCTGTCTTCTGCCCCTTCTACATTATGGGGCAGTATAGTAGGCCAACCATCGCCAACCGAAACAGTCTACTGTGGTCAAAACTGGTAAGACAACTCTATCATCTGTTATTACTGCATTTGAACATCGCGCTAAGACACAATATAGGTTGTGGCTGCCGTCGTCGTAGCCTTGGAAATCGCCAGGGCTGTGGCCGTGTGTCAGGTAGGTTATGTGCGCGAGGTAGTCGCACTGGATAATAGTGCCATTGCTGCCTCTGTTACCGCCGTGGCCGCTTCTGTTGCGGTCGTTCTTATGATCTACTGGGAGCACGTTCACGCCATTCGCGCGTCGTCGTTGGTGAGCTTGTATCTCACATTGACTGTCTTACTGGAGGCTGCAAAGACCTACAGTCTTGTTAACCGCCCCGTCATGAACGTTGCTGGCGCTCTGACAATGACAATTACTGTCGTCAAAGGCATTCTTGTTGTCATGCAAGAGGTCCCACGACAGCTCAAGGAAGACCTTTTGGTGAACGGCAAGGTATCCAATGAAGTCACTGGTGGATTCTGGAACCGAACCCTCGTCTTCTGGATCAATTCGACCCTGTTCATTGGGTTCTGCAGGCCGCTGAAAATACAAGATCTTGCTCATATTGGCCCAGACTACTCATCAGAAGCCTTGGCAGATCGGTTTGAACGCTTTTGGGTTAAAGGTATACTATGCCCCTCTCCAACCTCGTGAGGATCCTGTGTGCTTGCGATACTAATATACTACAGCAAACAAACAGGCACCAAATGCTTTATTAAAGACATGCATTCGCACCGTCTTTGGGCCGCTCGTTTTAGCGGCCTTCCCTCGCATCCTGTTCACCGGGTTCTGGTTCACCACACCCCTTCTGCTCCGAGCTGCATTGGAACAGGTCAACAGCACTGACTCAAATAAGGATGCCGCAAAGGGATTGACAGCAGCAACAGCACTGGTGTTTATAGGTATTGGGGTATGTTGAGGTGCTCCCAAACTAGCCGAATCTTAGTGCTAACCTTTGGATAGTTGAGTGCTGCGTCGTACAGCTACATGATCAATAGGACTGCCACGCTCCTCCGCGGAGTCCTCATCTCGCAAATCTTGAAAAAGAATACCTGCCTCCCGCTTTCCGTTACACGTCAAGGCGCGTCATTCACCTTGATGACGGCTGACGTGGATGGCATTATTGCTGTCATTGAGAAGATTCATGACTTTTGGATCGCCTTTCCTGAATTGGGCCTGGGACTCTATCTTCTCTCCACCGTCGTTGGTAATGCCTTCTTTACACCAATGATACCCATCTTTTGTAGGTTCTAGCTGATCATCTATCATACTTTGGCTAATGGACGACATAGTCTCCCTTTTCCTAGCATGGGCAATTGGTCGTACCATGGGCCCAGCAACTACCAAATGGAATCAAGCCATTCAGAAGCGCGTCTCCAATACCAACTGGATCCTTTCCCAAATTAAAGGTCTCAAAATGATGGGCCTCGAGGATGTGATTTCCTCCTTTATCAAAGCTTTACGAATTGATGAAATTGCTTCGTCGGCAGATGCCAGATGGGTGCGTGTCTTGCTCATGTCCATTTGTGAGTCCATAGAAAATTCCCAGTGATGATAAACACTGACACTAACCGGTTTAGACCCAATCGAGATTTGGTTCTCTCCCATGATCACCATCACGGCTGGCCTCTTCTGGACAGTGTGGCGCGATCAATTAGATGCCATCACTTTGTTTACTGCGCTCGGTTTTCTAGAACTGCTCTCCGACCCTACACATGCTATCAATGCATTTTGGCCCGAATTGGGTGTCATGTACGCATGCTTTGGTCGCATTCAGAAATTCCTCTTGGAGGATGAGCATGTCGATCCCCGCAAGCTTCGAGACTTTCGACTTGCAAGCGCGGATCAGTCCTTCGATGAGAAGACGTATTCATCAATGTCGGACATGTCGCGATATTGTATATCGGTCAACGACGTATCTGTATCGTCCCAAAATGACGAACGCCAAATTTTGCGTCAGCTGAGCTTCTCAATCCAGCAGGGGTCACTCACACTAATTGTTGGACCTGTTGGTTCAGGAAAGACTGTGCTGGTCAAGACCCTGCTTGGAGAAACCAACATCTCATCGGGAACCATTGAAACATCCTCAACAAATTTTGCTTATTGCGACCAAACTCCTTGGTTGCCTGATGTATCAATCAAAGATACCATCATAGCGGAATACGATAGAGACGAAGTGAGATACCAGGATACCATTCGTGCTTGCGCACTTGATCAAGACATCGCCAATCTTTCTCAAGGAGACCGAACGCTCTGCGGTATGAATGGCTCCAACCTAAGTGGCGGTCAAAAACAAAGAGTGGTACGTAATCTGTAAACATTATAATCTTCAACGATTTGAGTGTCTGACGCAGCTAAAACAGGCACTGGCTCGAGCAGTCTATTCATTTTGCCCCGTTGTTGTCTGCGACGACGTTCTCAGTGCGCTGGATACAGCCACTGCAACTTCGATATTCCGAAATGTTTTCGGCCCGAGTGGTGTGCTTAAAGCACAAAGCAGGACTACCATCATGGCAACGCACATGGTTGAAGTTCTCCCAACAGCTGACAAGGTTGTATCGCTCAACACCACTGGTACCGCTGACATCTACGACAACCCAAATGTCATTGCAGAATTTGCGGCCAGCGCGCAAATTAGCGCACCTCAAGCCACTCGAGAAGCAGACGAGTCGCAGTCGCCAGTCAACTCCAATGTTGCAAACATTCAGGAGGATCTAAAACGAGAAGCCGAGGAAATCGCAAGCGCAAGACGCGGAACAGACCTTTCTGTTTACAAATTCTTATTCCAAGATGTCCCCAAGTCATTGCGGGTCGGTTTCCTCCTATCCATTGTCCTGATGGCGGCAATGGAGCGCTTCCCAGGCATTTACATGCGAATTTGGGTTTCAGTCGATCCCTCTAATAAGCTTTATTTAATTGGTATGGGCTTGTTGGGATTGCTGTCAATTTTCATGAACTCAGTCACAACAACAATGTTTTTGATGAAAATTATCCCACATATTGCGCAGAGTATGCATGATCTATTTTTGACAGCCGTTTTGAAGGCGACGCTACCCTTCCTTACTTCGACCAAGAACGGTACCCTGATTAACCGCTTCAGCCAGGATATGACTCTCCTCTCACAGGATATGCCAATGTCGCTTTTCCGACTGCTTTACACGACGACGCTAATTGTAATGAATATCGGCGTCATTGCCGCAGGGGCTGACTTTGCGTCAGTTCTTATACCATTTCTTCTAGCGGTGCTATACGCACTGCAGGCGTTCTACCTGAGGACATCAAGACAGATGCGACTGCTTGATCTCGAAGCGAAAAGCCCACTCTACACACAGTTGAGCGAAACACTGACGGGAATTGAGCACGTGCGAAGCTACGGTTGGCAGTCAGCGACCATCCAAAAATCGTTACAACTGCTTGATTACTCTCAGACGCCTTTCTATTACATGTACAGCATCCAGCGCTGGCTCCTTCTCGTACTAGACATGTGCGCGGCTCTCATGTCAACATTGCTTGTAGCGATTGCGGTATTGTGGACATCAAGCGCCACCCAACCTAGTCTAGGCCTTGCCCTACTCGCAGCTACACAATACAGTAGAACCACGCGTCTATGGGTTGTACGTTGGACCGCCCTGGAGACTTCTCTTGGCGCCGTTACACGTCTTCAGAGCTTTCTCAAGACAACCCCGATAGAGAAACTTCACACATTTGGCGCCAATCCAGATGCGGAACAAGATCCTGAGCATGCTATCGAAGAGAAGGACTTGGAGCCTCTTAGAGATTGGCCGCAAACTGGATGTATCGAATTCGAAGAAGTCAATGCAGGCTATAGGTATTATTAATCCTCTGCCTCCCCTATTCATAGCTAACCAGGAGCAGCAAATCATCTACCTCTTCAAAAGTGCTCCAAGACTTTTCCTTGTTGATTCCAGCAGGGCAAAGCGTCGCGCTTGTCGGACGAACAGGAAGGTACGTCATGACCAACTACGGTCTGCACGTCAAACTCGCTAACAAAGCTTTCATCTTAAAGTGGCAAGAGCAGCGCAGTGCTTTCAATTTTGAACTTCCTCGACGTAACTGGCACAATCCTCATAGATGGGATTGATATTTCACAAGTCTCACGGCAGCGTCTGCGAAGCGCCATCACGACAATTCCCCAAGATCCTGTCATTCTGCCTGGCAGTGTGAGAGACAATCTTTTGCCGTTTACCATTTTAGGAGAAACAACCGTCACTAGCAATCAGATTGTGACCGTTGAAAAGGCACTAAGAGATGTCGGCCTTTGGGACCATGTTGCCGAGCGAGGCGGCCTTGCTGCCTCTATTGATGACATGCACTTCTCAGCTGGCCAGAAACAGATTCTGGGCATTGCACGAGCTATTATCCATCACCAAGAGGGTGCCACGAAAATCATTCTCATGGACGAAATATCGAGCAATATGGACAACAAGAGCGACATGCGAGTTCAGACGCTCATGAACGAAGCCTTTGCTGGCTGCACTCGTTTGACTATCAGCCATAGACCCAGCGGTTCTAGTGATTGTGACATTAAGGTTACTCTGGATAATGGTCGGATTATAGAGGTTCTGCATATGGCTAAAGCTCCGCCGGAAATATAGTCAGCTAGTAGACACAATACAAGAAAATGTAAATTTTATGCAATATTAGAGTGCTATCTCTACAGCGGCTAGGTTTTTATGTTCGTGATGACGGGTTTTAAATGTAACCAGGGTCTTCTTTGTCGTCGAAGTAACTCTGGATTCCGTAACCCGGTGATGATTGCAAATAAATATACCCTGAATACATCGGCAGCCATCAACAGGTATCTGCTGCCATGCATTCTCTTCAAAAAATATTAAAGCTTCTGAAACACGAATTAATATATCACTACTTTTAATACCCTTCTGATACGGATATTTCTTGAATAGCGTCAAAATCCTCCGGCGGAGCTGGGAGTTGTGGCATTTGCGGACGATGATATTTAAAGGCTGGCCGATGAGTGCCATGGATTCCGAAGACAGAGTATTGCGAGCGCCTGCTTGACTGGCACCAAGTTGCTCAGCAATGGCGATAATGCGGGCAATATAGCCATCGGATGTGTTAAACGGCAAACTGGCCATTTGTAGCCGATTGACCGCCTCGCCAGCCAAGTCCCGTATATGCAAAACTTGCACACGACACCACTCGGCCTCATCGACAACACCACGACGGTATTGATCATCAATTAAACGCCTGTAGCTGTGGAACATGGCCTTCCACTTAAATTCAGCCTGGAGCATTTTGTTGGACTTGGGCCCGACTAGGTATGTAGTTTGACTCTGAGTATCGTCCCTGCTAGGATTGCTTTGTGCATCGTTCCCCTTAATATTTACTCTCCAGTATGCCAGAGAGATTGGCAATAGCTCACTGTATGCCTCTAATGCAGAGCAGAATGACGGCTCTGATAGCTCTGATTCTGTATCATCGTTATCTGCCATTGGTGGCTGGTCGCGAGGTCGAAATGGCGAGAATAAAAGCTGAGACTCTAGTCCTTGCATTACCATTCTCAAGAGTCTTGGGGGGACAACACAGCCAGATAGATGGCTAGATGAAAGAAAATCCCTCTGAGGCCTCCAGAATTTCCAGTTACTAGCGACGTAGATGCTGTTGGAAATGTGCATCACTGCCTGCTCCATATCCCCCTGGAGGGTGCAGTAGCCAACCAGCAAGATGCAGGTTAGCAACAACATCTCGCAGTCTTCTGGACGTAGATTGGTATGGTCGACGTGAATAAGGTACTGTAGAGCCTTGCTATAGTGTGACAATGCCTTGTAGTTGGTCTTGTTGGTCGAGGTTTGGAGTAGTTGCTGATTGTGTGCTGACCCAATGGCCATAGCAGCATGCCACACGGCCGGATATCTCTGAGCAGCCTGAAGCATAAAGACACGCCAAAATTCCTCGTCGAACAGATCTGAACAGTGGGAAAGAGCGTACTCTTTAAACACGTGAAATGTCTCTAGATCAGCGGATTCTGGCTGTTTTTGGAGCGGTGCCACCGCTGCACTTGGCTGCGGTAGCAACATTACAAGTCGGTGTTGGTTCCGTGACTCAGTATATGAATAGGTGCATTCGAATCTGTTTATAATGCAACGGCGACACGATGGCTTTGCCTCGTCACATTTGAGACGGCGGCGGCTGTAGAAAGAATTAGTATCAGGACATCACTATCGACATCCAGTAGCCGTACCGACATGTCATGCACCCCGTTCGAACCTTGGTGTGCCATCTTTTCGTCCTGTACCCTTTCATGGGCTATAATTCAGAGGAATTAGATGAGCGTGATGACGTTTGGCGATAGTTCTGTGAGATTGCTTTTTTCAGCCGCCTTGGCGATATTAGCTTACCACCACAATCCATCCCCAGTCACATGTTCTACCGCAGTAGTGGCGAGATTTCGTGGTTCTAAACCACCCAAAATATAATAGATCTATAGGACAAAAACATCCTAATATAAAACATGCTTCAGGTATTTATCTATAAAACGTATCCCTGAAATATTTTGGTGCTTTCTTTACTCTTAGTCTGCTGTAAAGTTTCCCTCTACCTACTGGTTCTAGGGAGGCGGCCATTTAGAGTGGACATGGGCCCCAAAAGTCAGAGGACGCTAGGCCTATGATAGTGGCCGAACCCGAATTCTCGCGTACCCACCCTATAGCCGTAGCTACACTCAACAAAGCTTAGAGTAGTACCCCCGATTATTCAAAGAAAATTGGACTATAATTTTGAACTATAATTTTACATAAGTTATTGCAATAATGTGTACTTTTTATACAGGTTTCTATAGTGTTGGTGGACAGCAGCTTTAGTTGGACCATACGAAGAATATAAACTATTAGTCATAAGTAGTGGGTCTACACATAACCATGTTAGTAGCAACAACATCTGCTTGGGATCTCGATATTCCTCCCAGCTCGCTCCTTAACATTAATATTTCGATAGTATGTTCACACGCGAAAAGGCGCTAAAAACTCGTGTCAAGCGCTTTGCCCCAAAGGTTAAAACAGGATGCTTGGTTTGCAGGTATGTCGCATTTCTCGAAATCCATTTACCACTGCTGACGTCCATATAGGAAGAGAAGATTGAAATGCGACGAAGCTAAGCCGACATGTCAGCGATGCTACCGCAGTAGATTCGCATGTACATATGAGCCATTGAAGCCTGCAACATCTATTAAAGGGGAGTTCCAATTCGCTACGATAGCGCCCGCGGGGAATCTACCGAAAAACCCGCCACTTCAACCCCGCTTCCATGGCTCAGCAACTACCAGTGACTTACTTCAACTTCTCCCTTTGGCATGTAGCTTTAAACCCTCAACGCAGTCTACCACACGCTGGCATGATTATATGCTTGGCTGCTGCGCACGAGTCGAGCGGTATCTTTACGAGATTCCAATGCGGTCAGGATATTCTGAAGCATTGGATTCTGCCGTAGATTGCGTTGCTGCAGCGCTACATGTGCGTTATTCCCATGGGTCGCTAAGAGCCAAATATTTGAAAACAGCGCTGATGCTTTACGGGCGGACTTTAAAGCAACTTCAGAAGGCGCTCGATGATCGGGAAAAATCCTTATCGACCCTAACCCTCTGTGCTACCCAGTTACTCTTTCTATACGAGGTAAGCTCAACAATTGAGATAAATTATAACGCTGCTACTAAATTTAGAAGGCCTTGACACTAGAATCAACACAACCTACAACACATCATGCTAGGGGTACTACACAACTAATACAGCATCTTGGGCCTAAGCGATTCGTTACAGCATTTGATAAGGCAATTTTGCTTGCTCAAGCCCCGATTAGTGTAAGCTACTATTTTTACAACTTCTTATGTATCTGTAAAAGCCTAGAATGTATAAGAATAAAACTTACTAACACAGAACAAAGTACTTGCAAAGCTATGCGACTTCCACACATTGTATTTTCGAAGAACAGGAGTGGCAGCAAGCTATGATTTCCATTGGTGAAGTCGGAGCTGGGCATACAACATTGGATGAGGCTGCGGCCACTGCGATTGCGATCTGCTCAGTCGGACCCGGCATTATAGCAGACTGGAAAGATCTCGTCTTGAATCACGAAAACGATAATAGAAGACGTATAGTATTACTTAGTCGAGTCAACCAAGCTCTCTGTTCTTTCCAGGAGTTTGTTGATGTATGGGGTGTAGACCTATTGAAGACACCACACACGAATAACAACCGCATCACAGATGGATTCCTGTTGCAGGAAATCGTACGTTTTCGTCTACGCATGGCATATATTGCGCTGGGAGGGCTTCAAAGTGGAGCGGCTCATATACAAGCGACGAACGTTGCTCGGGATATTACTATGCGATTCGGTTGTCACAATAGAACACCACACAGCGCCGGAGTAACCACGTCACGCCGTCTTGTTGAATCAGTACTATCAGCAGCAGCATTAAACATTATACGGTGCGAAAGAAGCTGGCGACGCTGCGCAGTAGTAAATGATGACAGAGTACGACGAGGCGAGCAAACAAAGCTATTACCACAAAGTATAACACTAGAGTACTTGGCGAATTTTGGCCCAGAGAGCATAGTAAAGGACAAAGAGTTATATAAGTCAGGTTATTTTAATGATATAGATAGATGGTGTAGATAATTAAGTTTATTGTATTGTTAAAAATCGATTATAATAACTGAGCACAGATTTTCGAGCACCCTATAGTTAAACCTACGTGTAACGAAGTGGCTTGCACTACGTAGGGGTCTGTGTAGAACAGTTGCGGTGTAAGTGGACTAAGTCCAAGAGCAATAGTAACAAAGAGTTGGTTAAGCGGTCGTTAAGGAGTTATCCTCAATTAACAAGTAATTGCTTAGATTGATCACTGAAGATCTGAACTATACTAGAGACTAACTAACTATCCTTTCCCATGGGTCGCCATGATCGCTGGTGACCTAGGTGATCCACGTAGTCACGTGACCGCGTGGTCCTGTATTGGGCCGGGCCGTTACGTCACGTTCGTAACGCTTCATTTTGAAGATAATACAACTTGGTAAGAGTCGACTAGTTGTATTGATGCATTCAATTGTAGTAAGCCATTTTCTATTCCTAGGTTAAATAAGCTTTGCTGCATTAGCATGCTTAACACTTTTTAGGCATTGCTTTGCGCTAATCAACCTTATTGTAAAACTAGTCTTATCGAAGTTGTAGATATCATCCGTAGTAATCCCGTATTCTTGAATTGTAGATTCGAGCCGATTAAACCATCTTCGAAGACTTGGTTTATCTTTGCATTTCGCCCGAACGTAATCGTAGCTTTTGATATATTTTGATCGAATACTGGGCGTTCTATTGATAAATCGAGATACCTATTGTGCTGTAATAGGCCGAACAGGCTCAGTACTACTAACCTGTGCAATAGTTTGCGCGATATCTCGAACAAGCCTTAGCGTAGGGGGGATTCTTCTCTTATCCATAGAGATTATCCATTTTATAAGAGATTCCTCCTCCACAGCAGTCAATCGCCGTAATAATGAAGGCGTATTATGTTGTGATGCTATGCCATCAAGGCGTCGCTGGATTCTCGAGCGCGGAACGTTGTAAATGGTCGCCAATTGACGTACGCTTGTTATTTTCTTATTTTATAAGCTCTAATTCCTTGTTGGGTTCGAATCTCACAATCTGCATTATTTGAGGCTATTTGAATCAAAATTGGTAATGTATTAAGCTATCTAGTTCTCTACCTCCTTTTTTTCTCGACTTATATGGGGGGTGGCCCGCTTACTGAGGTGGCCCGCTTACTGGTAAATTACGTTACTTGGCAGACATGGATCGTATGGAGAACCTGTTCGGCTCTATCAAGAGTTAGACCTCTGAGTGTATGTTGAGTAAACCAAGCGGGGTTAAGTTGGACTTAAGCCGGGCTAGCGCCGGAGGCCGTCTAAGCTGGAAGTGAAAAAAGACTTTTCTTGTTAAACTTAAAGAGCCTCCACCAACTAACATCGACGACGTCATCAAGGCTGCGCCACCATCGGCCGAGTCGCGTGCACGTATTCTAATCTTGGTACCTGGTAGTACCGGGTATTCCTATTAGCCTCGTCTTGCCATACGATACACCAAAAGATATGATTTGAGAGTCTGGCGGAAACAGAATAGCGTCTCTGACATTAAGGAGATCAAGCATATTTTCCGACGTTACTTAGTCTATATCTGTTCGATAGCTACTACGGTATCGCATCGATCGAGATGCTTGTCGTCCCAGGTACCACAGCACTTTCGGAACTGACTCGATGTTCCTATTTCAAACCCCATGCCACCAAATCTATCGGACAGGCAATGGAAATTATTGCCCTGAAATTACCGCATGTTCATATAATCATGGCGTATCCTGGATGTATAAATATTAAGATGACCCTCCTCTCGGAAACAATCTTCTCTACCTCTGCCACACACAACATCATTCATATAGGACACTTACAGATTCCAATATGTTTATCATTCCCCTTCTCTTTTTGGCCCTTGGGACATGTGGTGCAACTAATTCTACATGCGATGTTTACCCGCCAAGTAGACTCCCAACTCAAGATCCATGGTATACGATGCCAGACGGCGCTACCTGCTCCGAGGCTGGAAGTCCTGGAACAGTTCTGCGCCTCCGGCGCGCACCACATGAAACCCTTCACGCGATGAATGGCACCAAAGCTGCATGGAATATTCTGTACTGCACGACCGACTCCAACAACAAGCCTACTTTCGCAGTCACCACTGTTCTGATTCCTGACAACTCGACGGTAGACTCAATGGTCACATATCACGTTGCGTACGACTCGCCCAATATCGATCAGAGCCCCAGCTACATCATGAACGACCTTCAAACCTCTCCTACCGATCAAAAGGTTCAAATGCCACTTTTTTTTGACCAAGGCTGGGTTATCAATCTGCCTGACTATGAAGGGCCAACAGCAAGCCTTGGAAGCGGCCACATGTCCGGTCAAGCGTCACTGGATTCAATCAGAGCAGTACTAAACACGAAGGAAACATTGGAACTAAAGAGTCAGATTCAATTGGCATTGTACGGTTACTCGGGTGGAGCATTCGCGGCCGGATGGGCGGCAGTGTTGCAGCCAGCATATGCGCCCGAGCTTCTCATTACAGGCACTGCATTAGGTGGACTCCCAGCTAACATGACTGATGTTGTGCTTGCTGTCAATAAACAACCCCCAGCAGCCATTGTTGACGTTGCTTTTCTTGGATGGTCCCAGCAGCACACCGAGTTCAACTCTACCATGCGAGAGCAGTTGGAAAAGTCTGGCGGGAGCAACACAACTACATTCTTGAGTGGACTTTATGAAGGATTATCCACTATAGCACCAAAATTTGCCAATCAAGACATGTCGAAATATTTTGCGGATGGATTCGCTTGGCTACACCAAGCTAGCATACAGAAAATGCTGAAACACGATGTTGAATTCGGTCCACAACCTACTCCACGAATGCCTCTTTTCATTTTCCATTCTACAAACGACACACAGTCACCATTCGAGAGTACAAACGAACTTGTCACGAGGTATTGTGATGATGGCGCTTCCCTTGACTTTCTTCGTAACTCGTACGGAGACCATAATCTGGAGGCGTACATACATGTCTATGAAGCTATCGAGTGGATTTATGGTATTCTAAACCACCCGAGAAACAGCTCGTCGCATTGTACGACACGTGACGTCTACCAGGAGCTCGACAAGTCCATTCGGGATAGAATTACTAGCGCGCTCGCTCGTCTAGGCTTACCTACGAATATCTCATCGGTTTCATAACTATACAACAAAAGTGCAGGTTCGCCGCAAAACGACCTCTATTTCTGGATGTGCTGGGAGCAGTTTTCAGAATCCGGGGTGCTGCTTTTAGATGTCAATTTGCACGACAGGAAGGTGTGGGTCCACTTTGCCATTCAGTACAAAGCCTGACCTGGTCAGCGCTTAATTTAAATTTCTATTTATAGTAGAGAATAAATCCGTCATTTTCCTATCCAAACTCGACCTTGCTGACTCTCCAAAAATGGCCGTCCAAAAAAATACACTCCGGTCGCAACGCCCGCCGGAGTACTATCGTTCAAAACGACAACAACTTGAGAAAGTTGGTGCCGTCAAAAAGCGGCATGCTGACACTACGAAAGTCAATATGCATGGTGTGAAGCAGAAATGGATAGTGTAAGTGAACAAAATCACATTTGCAGTGAGAGACTAAGAAGTTTATAGACACTGCACACATTTGACTGTCAATCCACACGCCCACCTCAAGCAATCCACCAAGGAAGATATCATGACATTTTTGGAGTGGATGCTTGACTCATACAGGAGAATACGGAAGAGAAGTACCGTTCATGCCTACAAAAGAATTCTATTTCAAGTCTACCGAAAATCAATTGGAATCGACTTTGACAAGAATGAGAATGACGAAGTCAACAATGTAAGTTGCCTCTCCCCACCTGTGATGGGCTGCCTTCGCCGTCGTATCAACTAACATACGATTAGTTTATTAACGGATATTTGACTATACGCTATAAACTGGACACCTCTGTTAATGAAAAACCTGTTATGGATGTAGACGACGTCTACCTCGTGCAGCATCACCATTGGGTGCACGACACATCCATTTTTCCCGACGAACGCCAACGTATACAATTAGCTTTCCTCATCCTCTTGCAAGCGTACACAGCAACACGGCCAAGGGTGTTTGCATACAAAAAACTCAGCAAAAAAGCCATTCATGATCATTACTTCGGCAGTGAAGATGAAGATATCATGAACGAAGCAGAGGAATGGGACTCCAATGAGGATGACTTTAAGACGATATGCTATAAGGATGTGAGATTAATTCTCTTAAAAAACCCGGATGGGGGCAGAGATCTCCCAGCCTTGGAAGTCACGCTCAGATATACGAAAGGTTGGGAGCGAAGAGAAAATCCGTGAGTACCACCAACCGATTCAAAGGACATCAGCTGAGAAATGATTCAGGAAAACTTTTATTTTCTACGAGGTTGATGACCTCTTATTCGATGCCGTTCTTCATATTTTGGCGCTTGCGCTCCTTGACAGAGCATTCAAATCGAAAATCCGAACCGTCCATGACTTTTACAAGATTAAAGTTCCACCACCACGACACTCTCTCGAATTTGAATGGAGAGTTGAGATTTTGAATGTACCAATCTTCCGACAGGCAATGCTAACCTCTGACGGAACGATCAGAACTTCCGATCATGAGGCACTCCGGTACCATACTTACCTCTACTATCTTCAGAGACTAGGTCTCGTGACTGGACTTATGCAAATCTTGAATCCGTATTGTATTCGCCGAGGAGCAGGAGAAGGTGTTGAAGGTTAGTCGATAAATGAAGTTCGTCTAGAGGTATTTACTGACTTGCTTAGCCGTTGGAACCCAGGCACAGCTTCAACAGGTTATGCACCACATAAATGCAGCGACTTATCAAGCGTATATCAACCAGCGTGTTCAGTGCGATACGGTGGCAGCGTTCCTTGGACGACCCTCAAATAAAGCATTAATAAAAGCAGCGGGCCACATGAGTCGTTACGCTGATCCACGAGCTCCCACAAGTGCTAGTACTGTGGAGCTTGGAAAGATCAAGACCAATACAACACTTATCAAGATGATAGAACTTCGCGATACCCTGAGCCTTGAAGTTCGTCGAGAATCAGGCAGTATCAAGAATGGCGAGGCATGTGGTACGAAGCTGTCCCAGATGTACCGGGCTATTGAAAACAAAGTGCGCTCTACAAGATCATATCTTCGCAAACTGGCAAAATCTTCGACGAGAGAAGATTTCTTCAATAAAGTCAACACTGCGGAAATCAATGCGCAGCTGCAGGACGAAGAACAGACATTTTTGGATTTGAAATCGGATTCTTGGAAACCCCAATCAGATTACAACCTAGAAGAACGCAGACTCCTTGCAAGGCTCATTTGCGCCAGTATAACTGAACTGGATGACGAAACAAAGCTGAGACATAGGCTCTACACCACACATACAATGGTGATACTAGGCCAGAAAAAGGAACCTCGGCCAGCGCAGCCCGCCGTGAAGCAGGACTTGCAAACTATACCCGAGAAATGTGACAAAAATCAGTGCTTTATATGTTTCTGGGATTCGACTGCGTCGCCGAGCCAAAGATTTTACAAATACTGCTCTCCTTATCGTGCCAGAGATCACCTCTACTCTCGTCACCTGAAAGGCATTGAGGAGCACTCTATTGCATGTCCCGACCCAAAGTGTAGAGATACGAAGGCTATTTTTAAGGAGCGTCATGCCTTTCAAAGCCATTTGGCCAAGGTCCATGACTATGATAATTTTAATAGATATAAATGCTTAGAGACGTGTATTTAACGGTGGAAAATGCAACCAGAGTTGGATTATTTTTCCATAGAAAGAGAATATAGCATTATAGATGTTTGGAGACTGAAATAACTACTTTAGGCTTACATAACAACTTTTCATCTTGCTTGCTTCCTGTACATCGACGCTGGGTTGCCTAGATGTTGCACCATTAGTTTGAACTTCTTACTGGCAAAGAAGCTTTCAATCGGCCTCATCCTTGACCTTCTTAGCTGGGAATTGGATACTTTGTAGAGATGAGGAGGCACTCCTCAAATCAGGAAAGGAAATGCTTGAAAGTTTTAATGGTACGAGTTCGAATAGCTTGGAAGTATATAAAGCTCGTACTGATCGTGGACAGCGTTAAAACGAACCAGATAAATGCAACTATTACTTGGACCAGTGTCGTCAGATGTGACGGAATGCAATTACAGAACTCGATTCCATACTAAATACTTAGCTAATGCTAGTTCCTATTTAAAGTCGAATTGAAATTTCGATAAAAGTTAACAGCACACTCCCGCCTGTTTCCAAGTTTAGGTGCTCTTCATGCAAGCACCTGCCTGACTAATGCTGAATCGGCTTTCCAAAGAGCTAAGAGCCGCCCGCAACTCTCTCGTGAACTCATCCTTAATTGAATTCCGGCGCTTCCTTCCGGGTAGATTCATACTTATCTGCCTTAGTGGACGTTGGTTGCGCAGCTGCGACCGCTCAAAGTCAATTACCATAATTCTTTTGTTCGCATCAAGCAATATGTTGTGCCATGCAGCATCGCCGTGCAGTACTCGTAGCCGGTGTATTGCTTTCATTGCCACACTGACTCCATTCATGATGCTTGCTGCTCCGTTTGAAGGGACAGATTTAGGCATAGACTGCCCAGCCCAGCTAAGGAAGAGGAATTGGGTGTAAACACCACCGTCAAAATGGTAAGGGAGCACCAAGTCGACGAAGCCAACACAAACAGGCACGTATCTTCCTTGAACAGGGCTCAATACATCATACACCTTTTTTTCATGGTGCAGAAAGTGTTGATCGAAGCTCTCCATGCCCTTTGCGACCATCGTGTACCCATGCGATGTGAGTCTCACCTTAAAAAGCACACCACGCAGGCCAGCCAAACATAGGCATTCGCAGTCGGCATTGCGGCCACGATCCATGTGTAGTTGCGTCCGTATGAGATGTAGAAACTCCGCCAGTCGGATGTGACGCTGCCCATGGCTGTGCACGTTCGGACAGGCTGGATCCAGCGGGCCCTCCTTCGCCAATCCACGCAGGCACTTATGAGTGCAATATAGCCGGTCCTTAATGTTAACTGCTGTCGTTGCGTGGCGATTGCGTTGCCGCTGGATACCCTGGTTCGACTGCTTTCCTTTACCACCTTTATTCTTTTCGTTTGAGCTGACGGTCCCTGCTGATGTCGGTTGCTGAGCAGCTGTTATACCTGCCCCTGGTGTTGGTGATGGCGGATTATCGTCGCTTTCTGAATGAGCGACCGCTGGACCTGAAGGGTTGCAACGCGAGCGAGTTTGAATTGGTGATCGATGAAACCCTGCCCATTTTTGTGGCTTGTACAACGATACACGTCTTTCCTTTGATTTCGTTGCGGACGGAGGAATCTTGCTCAAAATGTCATCATACTCAACAGCCCAAGTGTCGAGCTTGTCAACTTCATCATGCCATGACTCCGGAGGTGGTTCGGTGGCTATCGCTTGGAGCAAGAACGCAAAGACCTGCGCGGTGGCAGTAAGATGAAGCCTGTTCTCATCGTTATTTACAACGTCCAAGGCTGGTACGCAGAGGGCAACCTGCACAACTGATGGATCGTCCTCGATGCGGAGAAATCCGAAGATCTGGCCAGTACAGAAGTATCCGTACCGTATGCCTTTTCCGACCATATAGGAGAAGAGCTGGGTGACAATGGCGGCAGCGAGAGCTCGAGAAGTCGATGAGAAGCTATCAAGATCCTGGTGGATCACGTCCTGTTCGGGCTGGACCTCCGATTCCAGACCAGCCACGATCTCGTCCATAGTAGCTTTATGCGGTGCTTTGTATTCGATCGCGAGAGTTGGTTCATTTCGTGCATCTGACTTTCGATAGATGCAAAATTGGTCCGCTCTATTGCCCTTGCCCCTTGCTCGCCGCCGCGTTTTTTGTTGCCGTTTCGTTCGGGATATCGATGGCCCCTCACGGGAAACGCTTTCGCTGATTGATACTTGTTCCATGGACTGTGATAGTGCGTCATCGGGGGTCCCAAGGTTAGTGTGGCTCTTAAAGGTAACTGTCCCTTGCAAGTCAAGGCTCGTCCTCAACACCGGGTCCTCATATGCCCTTTCGACTAGCTTTTGAACAGCATTCTCGACCACCTCGCGCTGGAAGTTTCGGAGTCCAAGCTCGCTGCTAATAGGTTGAAGAATAGATTGAACATATGCTAGTTGATGCTGAGAAGGAAAGGCGGCTTCGGAGCAAAATTGCGGACTGACGGATAGACTTTCCCAAATCCTTCGTTGCTCTGTTGCAAAGTCGAGCCACGGAACAATACGGCGAGGGAATATCCGACTGGTCGGATTCGTAGTGTCACCCTTAGTAGTCGAGGAGGGGTCTGTTACGACTTGGATACTGAGATCTAGTTGATGCGTAGCTTCGAGGTACTGTTCAAGTGTTTGCGGTAATGACTCTCTGGCGAGCTCTTCCGCAGCCTCGCGTCGACGTTGCTCTTCTTCGCGCAAGTGTTGTTCAGCCTCGACTCGAGCCTCTGCTACAGCGATAAGGCGACGCAACTCCTCCACTTCCTTGGCCGACATATTAATGATAGCAGGTCTAGGTAAATGCCGACAACAAACGCTTCGCATCCATTAATAGCCAAGTTGGTGACAGCTGGGCAGCGTGGCGCGTCCCGACTGATGAGGCGTGTCTACACCACGACCCACTTTGATGGCTCAAGTGGATCATGGATCAATCCGCCGAGGCACAGGTGCCGATCGCTGGCGTATATATGTTCCACGCCATCCACGAATCCACGCCATTCGCGAATCAAGGTGTGTGGGTCCACGCCATTCGCGAACGGCGTACGCCAGTCACGAATCAATGTATTCCCGTATCGCGTACGCCAGTCACGAATCCCCGCGGGCGGTGTAAAAGAGGGGCTTCCGAGCCATCCGTTGAAATGGCTCGGCAGAGGGTCTAATACAGCTTCCTGCATGTATATAGCTACTAATTCATAGCTTACACCATTAATTCAATTACAATGGAACAAGACGAGCAAAGTCTAACATATATAGCCTTTCCAAATGATGTTCGAAAGGCATTTGACGAATTCATTCACGCCGACTCGTACAACAATCGAGAACGCATTGAATACTCGAAATGGGTTCGATTACACATACATCTTGATCAATCCAACCTAGTACCAGAAACCCAGACAGATTCACGATTGCGGCATCGGGCCTACAGCGAATTTGAGCTTATTAACAAGAAGCTCTATCGTCAACCTGATAAACGCTTTACAAAGTCAAGATATGTGGTGCCAGAGAGCGAAGCCTTTGATATTATCGCCAACAAGCATCTCCAGCTTCTTCATACTGGCCAAGATAAGACTTGGGATGCAATTAAACAACAATTTTACGGTATTAAGCGTGAAGAGGTTATATTTGTCGTTAAACGATGCAAGACCTGCGCACTAAATCGTCCCTCTGCAATCAAAGCTCCATTAGTACCAATTATATCAGATCGAGCATGGGAACGAATACAGGCCGATCTAATCGATATGCGTCATGAACCATCCGACCAATTCAAATGGATCTTACATATAAAAGATCACTTTACAAAATACACTCAACTATACGCACTTACAAGCAAAGAAGCCGATCCAATCGCCAAAGCCTTCCTTCAGTTCATCAGCGCGTTCTTACCACCTAAGATCGTACAAACCGACAATGGTAGAGAATTCAAGGGGGCTTTTTTAATTCTACTACGGCAATATGGTATCCAGATCATCAATGGCGCCCCAAGATCACCTCAAACGCAAGGCTTAGTTGAACAGGCGAATGGGGTAGTATCAAGTAAGATAACTGCATGGAAAGCAGATCATCAGTCAACACAATGGGCAGAGAGCCTCACTGAGATTACTTTGGCAATGAATACGCAGATACACTCATCAATTAAGTGTGCACCAGCCGAATTACTCTTTCGAGAGCGCTCGGCTTACAAGGACTGGCTTAATAATCGAATGAGGAGGGATCCATCAATTGGAATTAATCAAGAAGACCCCAATCGAACTCCAATATACGGCTTAACGCCAGAAAAGCCACGCAGAAGCCATACGCCCGAGTCAAACAGCCAAATGGGCCGGAGGCAGACCTTGCATAATACGGAGATTACTATACACATCTCATCAAGCTCATCAAGCTCTGATGTTGATATACGAGTAACACCACCTTTACCAGCAGCAAGTTCAGTTATAGAAGTTGATCCTATAATTAAAGCTGCTCAAATCGCTACAAAAAAATCGAAGATACGGATGATACGCAAATATTCCAAGCATCATACTATTCAGCACTTTGAAGTCAACGATATCGTCTCTATTAAGATCCCAAGAGAAGATCGAACCTCTACAGATAACAAACGACTCTTTGGGAGAGTTTTAGAAGAGCCATACAGTCATCGATATAGAATTCTTACCAAATCTGGAGTTATCAAACGGCTTATTCCAACCAAATCTCTATGTGTAGTAGATAAGACACTCTGGTCCGGTATACAGATTCCATCTACAACAGAAGAAATTACACTACGAGAAGCAGCTCGAGATGCATCAACAAGTATACGAGTTACCGTATCTTGCCAATGTAAAGCTGCCTGCAGTACACGACGGTGTAGATGCTTTAGAGAGAAGCAGAAGTGCAGTATTCACTGCCATAGAGATGATCATGATTGTGGGAATCTATCTGCATTGCCAATCCGTACAGAGATAGCTTTAATTGGGCAGCCACAACGAAGGAGAACACGGGCAAACACCCGTAGAGAGATGTAGAAGGCTCTATGTTGCGAGTGATTGAGCCAAATCACTCGAAGTAGTTCTCTAGAGCACAGATAGCATATTGCGATAGTAAAATTAATGAATTCAGCTAGTTTAACTACTTCTTCCGAGCCATTTGGCACGAATCGCCCGCAGCGCCCGCGGGGATTCGTGACTGGCGTACGCGATACGGGAATACATTGATTCGTGACTGGCGTACGCCGTTCGCGAATGGCGTGGACCCACACACCTTGATTCGCGAATGGCGTGGATTCGTGGATGGCGTGGAACATATATATTAAAGGTATTTCTGGCCAATTAGTCTGCAATCGTTTAAGGCAAGTAAAACGCATTGCAACATTGGTACTAGCATCTCATTTGTAGTGGACTAGACCTGGTCAGTGCACCATATTTAATACACGAGGGGCGTCGCGCGGAAGTCGTTTCGACTGCTGTGTCTCACACATCTACTGTCGTTGGAATACCAAGACTTGTATTGATGTTTTAGGACTAGTTGGAACATTCTCTGGCATGACAGTGTAAAAATCCTTTAGTTTTCTGGCAGCGCGATAGTCTATCACCTTGGTCTTGACAGAGGTCATGACAATCTCGGAGAGACTGATATTTATTCTGCGCTGACTCCGTGCCCATATAATGCCTATGCTATTTTCCTCTTTAAGCAAGTGCTTTTCCGATGTATTCTGGACAGCAACTAATTTTCTGTCTTATTACCATAGAATGAGAGGCCAGCGAGGCCCGCTTGTTTACCACCTGGGTAATTGCACTCACTACTATTAATGTTCCTGTGGTTGCCCTATTCTGTAACCCTGCACAATATGACTGTTTGTCTCGGTTGACTCAACATCTTTCTGATCTAATATTTTCCTGAGATTTGCCAGGTTCTTTTCCTTCTCACCTGGGGTTTGTTCTACTAGTGACTCCCCGATTTTTGTCATGTAATTCGCTGCTTGGATGACCGCGTCGGGGAAAAGCGGTTGGCCTGCTCGAGCGACAGCTCGTAAATCTTGCGGTGAAATTTTGAAATCTGCACTACCAAACTGTTAGTAGAGCTTCAACGTGGTATTACACGCTATACTCACACTATTCTTTCTGCTTTATCCGTCAGAAAAATAATAAGCAGAGGACACCACCCCCCTAGATCGTTCCATCGGCTGGCCATTCGCACACTCTGTAGAGCCCGACATCTTGACGCCTTGTCCGGGCTGCCCCGGGAGTTAATAAATGAGTCGATCACGACGCTTCTGCTTTTCTTCGCAGGGAAGACCCGACCAATACTGCGGTCAAGTTTTACGCTGTCCTGGAGAGTTGATAAAAATCTGGTAAATTAGATGGAGCCAAGTCTTGATACAACCCCTAGCATCTCCATATACGCATCCAACACTTTCAAAACTTCCTGTACCCGACTGTCGGTGTATGAAATATCGGCTGGAAGTGTAGATTTCTGCACCATTGTCACCCAAAATTCATAAAGTGGTTCCAAGTCCCTTTCGAAAGCCTCCTTCACACCGCTATAGAACAGACCTCTTGCCAGATCATTAGGTGACGACTTTTCATTCGCCCTGCTACTCGTAGACATGACAAGTCACAGATCTTGTAATTATTTGGGATTTTTTCTTTGAAGCTTCGTAAGGGGCGGGAGGGATGTAAAGATTCTAGATATACCTTTTCTGTAATCGCTCAATTCTGTTTTCGGTTAGCAGTCTTCTTGCTCGCAACAAAATGTACTTGGAAGGAGCCTGGCTAATCAAATTGGTCACGATTTCTACGACTCGCGTTACGAGGAAAGAAAACGTAAAGCTGGAATCAGGTCTGGTGGCGACGACAAGCTACCGGCTCCGTTGACTTTACGGTTACCGTTTTCAAACTTCTCGGAGCTTACATGTGCGAGTGCTAGTCCTGGTACACGTTTCCTGCTTTGCGACTACTTGGCCGTTTTTCCTTTACAAAGGCACGTAACGGCTTTTGCCCAAGCATTTTATGCTGGTTGATTCCCGATAACATTTCTCTGTTCCATAACGCCCGCTTGTTCTTACAATCAATCCAACATCCACCACTACCATCACTACCATCACTACCATCACTACCTCCACTTCAACGCTGCACTCTAAGCTTGGATATTGTCACACGTAGCTACACATCGAGCTGCACACTGAGCTTGCATGACGCACACACCAAGATTTTCACACCGAATGCACGGAGACCACCAAATGCTTTAGTTTCAGGCCACACTGAGCTCTATTTTTACCACATTAGGCTCGCACATTATCCTATTATTGAGCACACCAGGCAAACACACCAGGCAAACACACCAGGCAAACACACCAGGCAACACACCAAGCCACTCGGCGCATACTCAGTGTCTGCTTCTGCGAGCTAGTGACCAGAACTATCTACTAGTATCCTATGACCACCACTACGATAGCTACCACTACCTCTACTACCGCAACTACTACCACCGCCTCGACCACCACCAATTATAATACGTAGTAGTCAATCCCACGTACACCAGCTGCGCTAAGCATATACTGAGCCCCGACTCAGACATGCATCGAGTATAAAAAAGTTACCAATTGGTACGTATTAAGCCAATGCTTAGCGGTGCAAGC
This sequence comes from [Torrubiella] hemipterigena, assembly GCA_000825705.1. Lineage (NCBI taxonomy): Eukaryota > Fungi > Ascomycota > Sordariomycetes > Hypocreales > Clavicipitaceae > [Torrubiella] hemipterigena. Next base: position 4,607,379 of record CDHN01000003.1, read on the forward strand.
TACACCAATCCCCCATTTAGCCTCGTAAAAAATGCAGAACTCCTACGAAGAGCTAGGCAACCCAGTAACATAATAATTTCTGATTTCTTTGGCGACCTCGGGTAAATGAAGAGCTTGGTTGGTTACGACTGCCCATTCTATGCTGCTCGTCAAATAGGCAGCGGCCTCAACGATGCGCCTCGGACATGCATTATGAATTAAAGCTGCCAGGAGGCTCATGGTTTGTCGATCTGCCCTTTTGAAATCTTTGCTGTGTATGATCAGTATCCTTCTTTTACACAAGCGGAGAGGGTATATACGAACACTGCTAATTCTGCTGCTTTCGAATACATAAGCGCAATTGGGGGGGATTCGCCGGCAAGCTCCAGCCAGCTTCGACCAGTCCGCTTACGTTCCTTTAGCTCACATGTCGATTTGCTTGGACTTGAGCTCCCGTCCTGTGCGGAAGCATATAATCGCATGGCAGCGCTAGAATCGCGATGCCCAGGCAGTCGCTTTTCTGACCCGTTCTCCCTCTCAGACCTTATAATGGCTTCTACGGAGGAGAAGATCCGCATCAACTGGATGTATGCCAGCCGTCGCAGTAAATATGACTCGTTCTTCCCTAAAATGACTTTGTCCACAGCCTTGAATGCTACAATTATCTGAGGATCTGAGCTGGAAATACCATTCGGAATAGTGGCTTCGCGCAGCAACGAGAGCCAAGCAGGCCAGGTTGCTTCACAGTTGTCGGCAAAGGTATTGCATGTGTCCTCTCCAACGAGCGCTTTAGAAAGCGCATCCACCCTTGCTTGCCTTTTCTCATGCTTTTTGCCACGATCACGCTTTGAAAATCGCGAAGTCCCTTTGGATTTCAACTGACGTCGTGTCGTCATTTTGTCAGTGCATAGAATTCTTCAGCTACGGCCTGTTTGGAGAGGGTATTAAAATGAATACTGCAAGTATGGATTGGCTGCGTTATTGCTGAGTAGTGGTAAGTAGAGTCGTTCAGTGTCACCAATTGCGACAATGACAGCGTCCGTATCTCTTAATAGTAAAAGTGACGTTGACAAAGAGAAATATATAGCTTAGAATGGCATACTATATCTTATTTTAGTTGCAGTTGGCTGAAATCCTGTTTTTGAATCAGAACCATTGTTTTCAGCATTAGCTTCACTAAACGTGTTTCTTGGGGATACTTCCTAACAAATAGGCAGCAACGACCTCGACCCCAAGGTCGTTGTTTTAGTATGGGGCCAGGGTTAGGGTGAAAAAAAGAGGGGTAGAGGTCGTTGAAGGAACAGGGGGTAGAGGTCGTTGAAGCCAAGTTTCGCAAATAGAGCCAAAAAAGTATTTTAAAATATTGTAGATAGAGCGTTTAATTGTTAGAGTGGATTTATAAACTATAACACTCGATTAGACCAATATTGAGGCGTGGAGAGCAGCCAAAGTATTAACCCAGAATTTCCCAATTAGGCAAGTTGTGGGGACGGGTCGTCGATGTCAGTGGGGTCAGACCGGTCGGCGTGGATATATCGTAGCAAGCACAACATACAAGAGCATAGTTCCGACAAGATATACGTTTCCAGTCCATTAAAAGCATTCGCAAAATGAACAATATTGAGCCATTTATTTACGATACACGATTCCCATTCGTGTTTTGCACCGTATGTCGTTGGGCGTACGTTGTGGACGAGCTGTCGAGCCACATGAGAGCGCGTCACACGGAAAGTATCAGCAAAAGCGAAAGAGCACGTATCGCGAGCAAGATTCGCGAAATACCAGGGTTGATAAAGAACCAGGCTAGATTACGACATTATATATTGCCCGATCGAATACCAGAGCCGGTTCCACATATTGCCGCACCAGTCAACAATGGGTTGCGGTGTAGATATTGCCCGTACATAGTACGTGCCGTGCGCAGAATGCAGCATCATTGCCGTACACAACATAATTGGACCAACGATTGGGAAAAGGGAGGCAATGT